>JANEYF010002810.1:3867500-4140000 GCA_029963845.1 Rhamnusium bicolor | reverse complement strand
CATTAATTAAAACTATAAAGTTAATAAAGGAGACAGTCAGACTCATTTATGATAGGACCACGTCAGTCAGCAGTCGATAGATGTGAGAACGGTAACTGCGCACATTAGTACGCCTTTTCTCAATACATATCATTTATTTTATTTAAAAAAATAATTTTAATTGTTTCTTAATAATTGTAATTGTTATATATCAGTTATTTTATACAAGAAAAAAATAATTTAATTTTTATAACAGAAAAAAAAAGAATCATTGATTCATTGAAAAAAAAAAACATCTAATCGTCAGAATCATTGCCGTCGTCGTGTTCTTCGCCACTATCTTCATTAGAATAAAACGCGATTGCACCATATTCTTCGGCGTCATCAGTGGTGGTTGATTCGGAATCTGTGAATTATTTTCCATCACTAAAAAAGTAACCTAATTTCAAAAAATTAGCTTTGAGAAAACTTGCACATTTTGGACGCCAGCTCTTGGACTATTATAATAACGAACTATACTGATTTTCATATGATGCATAGAATGCATTTTTTTTTAATCAGTTTTCGTTACAATAATCGTATTTAATTAATTGTATCATTTTTTTTGTGAGGAATTCCAAAAAATTGTATTGTACATTTTTTCTCAAACCTACTAGCAGTGACGGCAGGAAACGGAGTGTCCCGCATCCTTTACCATTAAATAACGTACCTAGCAGTAAAGAATACTGCAATTATTAAGTATCACGGAAAAGCCGATACCAATTATTGGTTAATAGAGACAAAATTTTAGTCTGCAGATTTTTCAATTGTTTTCACCAAAATGTCGTATATGATTTAAAAAAAATTGAAATGAAATGTAACAAAAACAGATTGCAATTTTTTTAAAATGAATTGGATACCGCTTAGCTAAAAAAGACCTAAACGACATTTGCACATTTTAGGAAAACTCGATTTTAATGCAAGTTGTACTACAAATATAATAATGAAAATTTTGACCCCTTATTTCTTCTTTTCATCATAAGTAATTACGTCAGTATCGTTGGCAGATAAAACGTGTGAACACTCTGTAAGTAAAAATAAATTATAATATACCAAAATACATATATTATGATACTACACTTACCGAGGAAGCAGTCTTGAAATCTTTTCAGGGCTATTTCTACCAATTGTTGGGTTCGTGTAAGATTCTTTTTTAAGAATTTTATATTACACACAAACGTAGCAAATAGATATTCAAGTCGCTTGGTATGTTTAACTCATTTTTGTCACTTTGGCGCTTGGTTCCTTTTAAGCGGTATCTAATTGAAGTATGGTACTATATCTGCGCTTTAGGATCCTTACACAGAAGTAAATGAAACTAAAAAAAATGTACCTACCTAATAAAAAAATATGTGTATTTATAACTCGAATAATTTATTAATAAACATGTACTAATTAACTAACTTATTTATTTTATACGAATATTGCATATTTTTTTAAAACCTACAGTTTATACAGACTAGATTTGCCATCGACCTATTTATGTTTAAATATAAAAATACTAATAAAAACGTTATGTTATGCTTCAATTATTGCAATTCACAATCGCACAATTTTTTATTTAAGTAAATATTTTGGATTTTATATCCTTCCAAGGGTCATGTCTGGATACGCCACTGTTCAGTTGCGATAAATTTTTATATCTATAAATACAAAAATGTGTGAATTTTTATCATAATTTGTATAGGTTTGTGTTATTTATTTCTATTGTTTTGGTAGTGCACCTTCAAGTCGGCTCCTTGTAGCCACCGCTGCTGGTTGTTTCTGTTTTCGCTTGTGAAAAATAGTTAATTAAATTTTTCCCGAGAAGGGCAATCTAATATAAACTGTAGTGCCTCGTGCCCCTGTAGGGTACAAAATGTATAACATAGGGGGTTTGCGTCGATTCCATATAAATGATTCTGGCATTGTATATTTTATTCGATTATTTAAATTGAATCGGTTATTTAATAAAGAGATTATTAAATCTGCCACTAAAACAAAACTGATCTGAAATTCAAATTTGAGTTGGTAGTCCGAACGATATTTATGTAAATTTAAATAGAGACAGCACGGTATTCAGATTGACATCATGTACTCAGTGGTGTATTTCAAATAAATGAATTAATATCCTTTTCTCATATTTTCGGACGTTTCTTTAATATGAATTGAATTGTTTGAAATAATTTTAAAATATTAAATGTCATAATAATTATTGTGTCAATTAATAACGATGACAACATACTAGTTCTTTTGTATATTTTTTTTCCGTTTAGTTCCAACCATAGATCGATTTCTACATTTCATCACATGAGAATTACATACATGATTACAGAATTACAATTCACTGTTTTATAGGAGAACGAATTTAAGATTACAGTTTCGAGAAAAGTCACTTTGGTTCCATTTTTATATGTGGATGTATGGATCAAAGTATTTAGTATTTGCTTGACATGATACATGTGAAATGGTTTATATTTATCCAAAATTGTAGGAATTATAGGAAAATTAAATAACCTTTTTTTGTACTTAAAACCGTATGCATCTGTATAGCATACTTTAGTATAAAAAATGCAAATTGTAATATAAATTTTAGTAATTTTTATTCATTAAAGAGATGGTAAAAAACGTGTAAAAATGAATAGTGTTTATTTGTGATTTCAAATAGTAACAAAAAAAACATAGATTGTAGCAAATAATTACTTAGGATTATATGAAAATGAAGTTTATGGCACCATCTTTCATTCAATAGTGAAATTTATTCAACGTTACTCTTGCTCATTTGCTCATTCGTGACGCTAGTAATTATTAGAAGTTTTATTTCACGCATTAATTAATTAGGTAACTTATACCCCTTGCACAGATGAAATAATATTTAACCAAATACGCATTCGTCATCATTGGATCAGGTAAATTTTCAAGTGAGATATCTCGAAAGTCCCTTCGAAAACCAATGTATTTTATAGTGTCCCAAATTGCTTGCAATGATGGTTTTTTGCTAATTTCTCAAACAGATAGATCGAAAAGGATTGCACATTCTTAATCTCGTATTTTGAGAGAATTGCAATACTGAAGATCCCATTTCTATATCTCTTCCCGTTCTCGTGCATCCTTATTAATACTGTTAGTTTCTTGGTGTGGTAAAAACTTTTGTGAACAAAAATTTAACGTAGAATTGGATTTTAGAGAGAAAGTAGTCCCAGCCTCCTTAGTTTGTCTCCACAAGACACACTTGCAATTTGTTTTATAAAAAAATCTCTTAGGTAATTATCAAAACAATTTTTTGAGCCGTTTGGATTTTTTTATTGAAATTTGGGGGCTGTATTCCCAGGCAGGTTAGGTACTTTTTGAGCATAAACTCGAATATCGACATTCCTATATGGCGTCGGGACGCCATATTGCATTTTCCTATAGCGTGGTATACGGGTGTGTTGCATATCATATTAAAGGTCTTTATGTTACCACTGTTGCACTAAAATTTCATACTGATTTCTCCAAGCGTATGGAAATGGCGGTCTAATCATTTGTTTATACATAGTAATTGGGCGCAACATTAAAGTATTACGCATTTCTAGTATTCTAGTTTTATTAAATGTGCCACCCTCATGATTTGTGGATTATTAGATCTGAAACATATTGCTTTATTCCTGATATTAACAAGGTGATTAAAATTCCAGAGGGAATTCATTCTCCGGTTTACGTTAAAAGTGGCTTTTGCCGGGTGTTACCAAGAATAATACGACCAAGCGTATTATTCTTGGGGTGTTACACCAAAAACTTCCAAAGCGTATATCCTAATCTCTGGTAGCTACAAATTTGGTGTAAGCACATTAAAAAAGTTAATTTATCATAATTGCTTTCTCATCTGTCTATAGAGTAATTATTGGTGTCGTAAAAAAAAATTGAATTCTGGGTTATTATTAAAATGAACGTTTCGAAACTGGCAGGTAGAAAATTTATCTGAATCATGCCGTCTGTGTGTCTATGCGTCGGCGGTCAGTCTGTGGTGTGATACATTTTTCGCGAATACGGCTCAATTTCACATGTATTATCTGGGAGGTGCAAAGAAAAACTCTATTATCAATAAAGTTGGTATATCAGGGCACTTCTCATGAATGCCCAATAAAACATTGCGCTAAATCAAAAAAAACTTTTCAAATGAAAATTGGTCAGAATGAGCATTGCATCGAAAAAAAAACTTGAACCTTTCTTGTTACTGAGTAAAACGGTCTAATTAATGTTGGATCCATCCAATTAATAAAATTAAAATAAATAAAGTGAATCAAATGAAAATAAACAAAATAAATAAAATGAGATTTTAAGAACAGCTAGCCGATGCCGATTGTTTTGTTTTACAGTTTGATGAAATTTTCAAGCCCGTATCTGGAATTTGTGACGTGTCATTGCAATGCAACATTACCATATACAGTTGAACTGACGATGCCGTGTCCTAGTGGATACTGGATTGTGCGTAGTATTATTATTGTTTTATTTGATTGTCTGGCGCCGTTGCTTCTTAAGTCTTTGACAGGTTCATTGATACGCAGAACACGATATTGAATATTGAATATCTACTTCATATTTTTAATAGTACACATCGACACAATGTAAAGCTAAATTTCGCCAACACTTGTTTTTGAACTATGGTCGTATAATGCCGTAAAATTTTTTGACAAAAACTGTATCTTGTATAGGTAATACCAATATTTTTAATAATTTTATATAACGAATCATTTTTAAGGTCAAAAATAAAATCTGTTTAAATAAATTAACCCTAGGAAATTGTTCAGATCCACTTTTTTTACTGTTTGTGTTGTAATATTACCATAATTTGATTTTTAAAATATAGCCCAACAATTGTATCACAATTTTGTTTTAAGAACATATAAATTGAAAGTAGACTTTACTCATAAGAAATTCAAGTTGGCGAGTTACATGTTTTATGCATCTTGAGGTGAAATCTACTTTAGCTGTTATAGAGCATGTATTTTACAATTTTTACATACATTCTAAGAAATTACTTATCTTTATGTCTTTTGTAACCTTAAAAGCAAACAACATTCCTTTCGTATGTCTATTTGGATTGAATTTTCAATTAATATTAGATTTTTATTCGTAAAAGTTCATTGTAAAAAGAAAAAAGAAAAAAATTAAATAACGGTATCATAATTTCATAATACTAAAAAAGGTATAATAAAAATTAAAATTCCAAAATATTCCAATAGGGAGGTGAGATTAATTTACAAATAAATAGTAATAATAATAAATACTCAAAGTAATACCTAAATAAAGTACCAAAGTCATAATCTCTCACTTTATTTAATTGATGATTAAATAAAGTTGCCACGCACTTTTTGATGATTTATAAATTTGTATCACACAAAGAGAAGTGATTAAGTTTTAATGCGATTGCCCAATAAAAGATTATTAAATAAATGGAAATCCTTCTCGAGGCCGTCGCGTATACCATTCGCAGACCGGTTTTTGGTTATTGCCTTCGTCAATGCGAAGGAGGATCTCAGAATCATTAGTCTCTATATGATAGTAGAAACGAGTGAGTAGTTAGTAGCTCCATCTACCAGTGTCAATCGTAATATAATAAATTGAAAAAACGCTCCAACAAAGCAATATTTACTAATAAAGGTATAATAAAAATTAAAATACCAAAATATTCCAATAGAGAGGTAAGATTAATTTACGAAGGCTATAACGAGAAACCGGTCAGTAATTGGTATACGTGACGGCCTCAAAAAAGATTTCCATTTATTTGGTGAAGTTCTTTTACTAGTGGGAAATCGTAATTAGAGTTTAATCACTTCTCTTTGTGTGATACAAATTTGTAAATCATCAAGAAGTTGTATGGCAACTTTATTTAATCTTCAATTAAATAAAGTGAGAGGATTACGACTTTGATACCTTGTATGTAGGTATTACTTTGAGTATTTATTACTACTTGTAAATTTCATAATTGTTATTATTTGCTATATTTGGATAAATATTTTAATCAGTGCCCGTAGTTATGAGGAGCCTAGCACGATTATTACGAAAAAAAAAAAAATGGTACGCTACAGACCAAAATGAAAATGTTTACCATTTCCGAATTATACATTAAATATGGTTCAAATAAGTTGTCTTATGTCTTTTTCGTAGGATATATCAGTTAAGAGTAATAGCGCTGCTTAAACCTTTTTCCTTAAACTTTTACATTAGTATTTTATATTAGGAACGGTTCAACCATTAATCTTCAAATTTGCAACGTGATTTACGCTGATTGATAGTGACGTTCACGAAGATTTTTAAGTCCATTTTTATAAAAGGGGTGGCAAGTGGTAAACAACCTTCTCAATTTTTTGGATAGGACTTGAAAAAAAAACTTTTTCGCTACTAAATTGTTTGTAAAGATGAATCTGTAATGTATTTAAAACTAACAGGAATCCTAGACTACTTCTCCAAACCAGCTATCCAGAAGCAAACACCGTTACAAATTGTTACCGAGATGCATAACAAAAACTAAAATAATATGTTAAACATAATTTCGACTATTATAAACATGAACTTGAAACACAATAATTTTAAATATAATTTTAAATTATGTTATTAACTATAAAAACAATTATTATTTTATTTACATACCGTAAAACAAGTTAGGTTGGCAAAAACTGGCGGTAAAAGGAAAGCAACTTATATTTAATTGCATAAATTATTATTAATTCCTTACTATGTTATTTTGCATTAATATCCCTATTGTAAGATACATTAAATGAGAAATAATTTCCCTAGGGTGTTATGGATATTCACAACGCCCTAGAGCGTTATGAACATGCATAACGCCCTATGATAAATGTAAAAGGCATTAACATTTTCACAACACAACACAAAACAACTAAATGGTGATATCGTTATTGACAAACAAAATGTGTGGCATAGTTACGGCGCGGCATTTACAAACAATTTTGATTATTACTCTATTTTAAATGAATTCGTCTTGAACATAATTGATTTCTTCAAATTAATCAATCGTAAATGTCAAAGAATGTTCGAGCTAAATAACAGACTAGTAGAACATTAAACGTTGAAGGCACCACGGGTGTTATAGGATAATGACGCCCTCGGTCGACGTACATTCCCTTAGTACACTACCGACCTTGATGCGTTATTATCCTTATATAACATCCTTGATACCTCAATAACTATAAAACGGCCGATTAAACAACAAAAATTATTTATTTAGTAAAACTTTTATTGGGCAAACAAAACAAACTTCTTCACCCTTCTCCTTTTACATATGACATATCGCAACATTGCCAATTCACATTTTACTCCCTACTGTCCACTGACTGGTGACAGGGCTACTACCCAAATATTTCTAAATACCTATTTAAGTAAAGATTAAGTAAAGATCATATTTATAACATTATTAATAAATTATATCGATTTCGAGCATAACAGCAATTAACTACTAGTTCTTAATTCTGAATTCAGTTGATTTATTTTTAAAAGGCCCACGTATAATGTTAATAGGTAACTGTAAAAATGATAAATTATCATATTTATCGAAGAGAAAATTTTAACTTTAAATTTATTTAGGGATGAAATTATGACGAAATCGTCCTTAACTGACGTTGTGTAACATAAGAAAATATAGAAAATATCTTTAAATAGGTATGTTACACGTGACTAATCATAATAATAATTAAGCCTGGCCAAGGTCATTAATCCTACAGAGACGTACTGGGTATGCATCATATCATAATACTAGAATAAGTACAATAAAAAAAAACAAAATTATTTTATACATTGTGATGTATGTTTTTGTACTATTTCGTTCGCTTTAAATTCTTTTTTTATGTATTTCCTTATATTTTGTAAGCTTAGTGCTGCACATTATTATTAAACTGTTAAATGACGTTCACACATGTACATTGTATATCTAAGTGATAACTAATAATAAATAAATAAATAAATAAAATAAATGGAAATAAATTTTATTAATACTGGTACACTTTATAAAAATATGTACAAAACTCACCTTCTTAAGCAGATTTATGAAGTAGCTTGGTTGTCGTTATCACGAACTGGAGCACTTCTATAATAACTGTGTAGCATCAGATATGTTTCTACAGTTGTCTCAGTAAGCGATGTTCGCTGTGGTGAAAAAATATGTTTGTATTTTGAAAAAGACCGTTCGACATCTACGGAAGTAATACAGGCATAAGTAAAACACTCTATGAACTCACTTAACGCAGCTGTAGATGCACCATCACAAATTTGTCTTAATTTGGTAAAATCGGGATCTTTTGCGTAATACACTCTCGAATTTTTTCAATAACGGGCTTATTTTTTTTCGTGATTTATAGTCTGTATCTGTGTATTTACATCGTCCACTATTTGCAGCGATTCCACTAACGACAACGAAGTATTTTGCAATTTTTCTATTGCGTCGTGTAGTCCTCTATAATTATTATAAATAGTTTTTAAATCTGTTTCAAGGGAAACATCTTGAAAGCTTGTCTGGCTTTCCTTAATAGCTGCAGCCTCGTTAGGGTTGAACTGTAGTATCACAGCTTTTATTTGTTAAAAACATTCAGCATAATAAATAGCTGCCTTCACCCACGTTCCCCAACGTGTAAGAATCGGCTCTGGTGGTTCCGAAATACCAGGACACAGTGTGTGAAATGCTCGAAGCCGTTTAGGAGATTTGAGAAATACTTTTTTGTATTTGCTATTAATGCATCTACCTCTGGAAAATATTTTCGAATCGTTATGAACAACTTGCGGTAAATTCACCTGGGGATTGTATGCGCAGGGGAACATCACAGGCAATCAGCATTAACAGTAAATCAAACATAAACTGAGGTTCCAAAGAAGACACGCCATTTTTTTTTATGCCGGTTACTATTGACATGAATTTTGCAGGTGTATTTATTCCAGCACATTAAGTCTTGATCACAAACTTTACAAATTATTTTACATCCATCATAGAATAAATCCGGAAATTCACCGATAAATTTATTCACTTTATCAGCGTACGGTCGTTTTCTACTCTTTACGCTCAACATTATTTATTATCAAGATAGATTTATTGGGGTTCAAAATAAAACAAAGAAGGTTTAATGCCATATTCCCCAAAAAGAAAGATGAGGGGCAATAACTCCGAAACACGTGTCCGTAGCTGCATAATTGTTTCTTTTTGGGGAATATGGCACTAAACCTTCTTTGTATTATTTATTATTTATTAATACTCTATGCATCGACCGACAGATAACAACTGAAGTGTGTCGTGTCATTGTCATCGTAAACAAGCGCGCGATGGCATTGGTATTGCGCCCGACCCTGAATCTACCATCGCTTGGCCAGGCTTAATAATAACACGTCTAAAACTGATATTGAATCGTTTCATAATAATTGTATGGTGATAACAAAGATATATTACATATATAAAATAGAATATTATTCCCTGTAGGATATATCATAGTTGCTCTATAATTAATACACTCATACGCAGATTTTCAATTTGTAAAGAACATGTTTTGTGACAAACTTAAAACCGTTTTATGAATTTAGTACATCAATAATAATTAATGCCCAAAGTACGCAATGTGTTTACGAAAAATTTACAAAACATTTTGATGTTATAAATACGTAATGGTGATGATCATATATTACTGTTATTTAATGTTGACATCTTATAACTTTGTCCTGGAATGGGTTGGAACCTTTGATGCGAAGATAACACTGATGTAGTTTTTCACGAAACACCAAAACACTATATACTGCACTCGACGTGCGTTTCGCCAACCAAGTTGGCATCATCTGGAGATGATTAAAACTAACCTTATGCTAACAATGCACCTTATTAAAATTTTTTCGAAAAGTCGGAGATTTACGAAATTAGTATAAGGACTGTAATCAAAAGTATGTTGGACAAACTAGACGTTCAATTCAAACTAGATTCAAAGAGCATATGGCCCATCTCAAATATGATAGAACAGATAAGTCTAGTGTTGTCCAACATGCGTTTGAGAAAAACCATAAAATAGATATTAGCAATTTAAGATTAATTAAGAATGTAACAAATACTAGACAGCTGGATGCATTTGCGTAGAAATCACAAAGTGGAAAAATAGTATGAATAGTGACCGAGGGCCAATTCCAGGTAGCCCGCTTTATTGGTTAGTGGGTCACGGTTTGGTGAACCGTGACAATAGTTTAGGTATAAATAGGGTACATTGTAAACATAAGGTTAGTTTTAATCATCTCCAGATGATGCCAACTTGGTAGGCGAAACGCGAATAGTGTTTTGGTATTTCGTGGAAAACTACGTCAGTGTTATAACTTTGAGTAAATTTATAAATATTAATGATGCAACTATATAAAGAGGATAGAACAGTGTGATACAACAAGATTCTCTAAAATATCCGAACCTGTGATGAACTGATCCAAGCTGGTTGGTTGAGACACTTTGTTAAATAAAAAGTATACATTATTATATTAAGTATTATTTAACATAAACAGAAATCGTAGAAAAAAATTCAATATGGTATTGTTATTTCAAAAGTTTATCGGTTTCACGCTGAACATTTTTTTGGAAAGCCTACACTTAAGTTTTTAACTAATAATTTTCTAAATAGTGTATTTGTAGAATACTTGTTTATCGATCAATCATCCCCACCACCATAAAAAAATATTATGTAAATGATATTTACCCACATGTTTTTATTTTTAGGTGATAACTCCCAAAAAAATTCAATGATGTGTATTTGTACGATATGCCACCTTCAAGATGCTCACCAATTCCGGTTTCTGGATTTAGCCCAGGATTAAGCCCTCGAGAGCAAGTGAACGACTGTTACGATGTTCCTCCACGTGCAATTCCGGTAGGCAATGAAAATTTTCGAAATTGTCCGCGATGTTCTCCAGCTCCTTCGTGTGCTTCTCCGATAAGTCGAGAGTCGGGTGAAGCATACGACATTCCCAGATCTCTTCTAGGCAACCCCAATCAATTAACCCCTTCCAGTTCAGCTAGTTCTTTGACGGCAGATTCATTAAGTTCGTCGAATCGAAGCAGCTTGGCCAATATGCCTGATTATGATGTTCCTAAACCTTACAATAGAGGTCCACAGTTAGTGTTACACGCCCCTCAGACATACGACATTCCATCACATATTACGAAAGAATTGCCTTTAGAACTAAATTCTGCTTTAGAAAATTTGGAGAGATTACAGACTGACACAACGGGTGCAATATCGAAATTGCTTGGATTTGTAGGACCCCAGTGGAGAACCAAAGATAAATTAGAAAGTAATTTAATGGAAATAAAATTATCTGTTACCCGGTTAGGAACATCACTTCACGACTTGGCGGAATTTGGTGAAGGAACCCTCGGAAATGCTGCCAGAGCTTCTGATAAAAATCTTGCTGGCAAATTAGCACCTCTAGTTTCAGCTTTAAGAAAATCTGACTGTTTAATACAAGAAGCTTCAGAGAAATTAAACAAACACACTTGGTCCTTGGATATTCTTTCGAGGCCAAGCGACGAGGATAAAATTCGCAAACCAGATGAACTTGAGCAATTAGTCGCTTGTGCTCGAGCACTAACGGAAGATATTCGTCAAATAGCTTCCTTTATACAAGGAAACGGCCTACTCTTATTTAAAAAAGAGCAGCTTCAAGGTAATAATAATAACGAATGGACTGAAGAATATGATTATGTAAGTTTAGATTCGAAGGAAAATATTTCAAAAAATCATGCAGATATTTTAAAAAATTTGCCTAAAGATTTAAAAAAAGGTTATGATAATTGTCTTAAACATGCCGATGATGTAGCTTTTGATGGAGATCATAAATCCGCAGGATTAGATTCTGATGATAAACAACTTTTAACTTTCTATGCAACACAAGTAGTTACACATCATACAAATTTGACACATGCTATAGATGCCTTCTTACAAACTGTTGAACACAACCAACCCCCAAAAATATTTTTAGCTCATGGTAAATTCGTTGTATTAAGTGCTCATAAATTAGTACTAATTGGTGATACAGTTCATAGAAATATTTCATGTAAGGAAATTAAAGATAGAGCTTTAAATTGTGCCAATGCGTTATCAGATGCTTTAGCAACTAGTGTTAATAAAACGAAGCAAGCAGCATTGCAGTTTCCATCAGTTAATGCTGTTCAAGAGATGGTAGATTCTATTGTGGATATATCACACTCTGCAAAGGATCTAAAGGTATGCTTAGTGCAGGCCGCAGTTCCTCTATAATTTTTTTGACTGATTTATTTTTAAATTTATTTATTATATTTTTACTTTACAAGTGTCCAAAAGTATTACTTAATTTATATGTATTTAATATCAAAAAGTGAAATTGATGAATTACTTTCTACTTATTATTGAATATTATTTACTGACTGACAGACAATTATTGTGAACTAAAACCTTTTAAAAATTGGTCCATCTGCTAGATGGACCAAGGTCTCCATTGAATTAATTCATATTTGTACATATTTCACCATTTGCTGACATGTAGATTGCTTAATCAACTTAATCAGAATTTGTAAATATATAAAATTATAATTTGTTATGATTTTGAAGTTTTTGGAACCATAAATAAAAAAAATCACAAAATGTACTTAGTAGTGTTGTATAAAGATGGGCAAGAATAATTTTTATTTATGGTTAAAACTTTTTAAATTTTAAATATTATGTAATTTGTTATTTATTATTTTATATATTTTAATTATTGTATATAATTATTAACATTTAATGTTAATATTTTACTTCTTATCTTAATAAATATCCATTATGATTTTATTTATTTTTATTTTATTTTACTTCTTGGCTAGCTTTCAGAAAAAAGATAAATAGATGAAAATTGCTCATTTTATGACAAATGTGGTAAGTAAATTTATAAATTTGATTTATATCTATTTATCTACTTTCCGTATGTATGGCTGTGACGATTTGACAATTCGCTCAGAAATCAAAATTTGATATCAACCACTGGTAAATTTGTCAAAGAAAAATTGGTAGGTATATTTGAAATAACGTGTTTATTTTTGTTAAAATAATTGTTTCATTTTCTAAGACCATAAAATATATTTTTTTAATTAATGGAGAATGAAGTTCTTGATACAAACTGTTAAAGATAACAAAAATGGTTTCTATTGTGAGAAAACAACCAAATTTAAATTAAATTCACTAGCCATCTAAATTGTATCTTGATTTTGATTAGTTTTTCTTTTTCTTAATTTTAGATGTTATTTAAAAAATCAGACAATAAATAATTTGACAATAAAATTAACAAAATACTTGATTAAGCAATCTCAAAACAAATAAAATCTTATATAATATCAAACATTCATAAGTTACGATTCTACTTATGTACATTATATTATAAAATCGTGATATATTGGACAATGTTATAAATTTAAATAATCCATTTTGTCAAGAGAGTTTTAAAAAAGTAAAACCTCATATACTAAAGTACTCATAGTATCTAATTTTTCGGGATCCAATATTCATATTATATATATATATATATATATATATATATATATATATATATATATATATATATATATATATATATATATATATATATATATATATATATATATATATATATATATATGTGTGTGTGTGTGTGTATGTGTATGTGTGTGTATATATATATATATGTGTATATATATGTATATATATATATATATATGTGTGTGTGTGTGTATGTGTATGTGTGTGTATATATATATATATGTGTATATATATGTATATATATATATATATATATATATATATATATATATATATATATATATATATATATATATATATATATATATATATTTGTTTAAAGTTTAAAAATGAATTATGTGAAAATGTTTCGAGAACCATATATTCCATCTAATATATTCTAAAGTTATTCACATTCAAGATCCTAAGGCACAAAATAATCATATGTTTGGAATAGGTATCTATAAAGAAATAATGTCTTACTGCACCTAGTTTAACCAGTGATGAAATAAAATAGGTACATACTTCCAATTCAATCGATAACAATTTATGTAGCATGTCCATTTGCAGTTTGGTGTGCAAAAAATAAGGTCGGCTTCTATTGTGGACAGACTTTTCGTATAATTGAAAAGAATATGTAGTGTCAGAAATATTGTGTATTTGCGATTCCTGTTAGGTTTGATTGAGCCCTTACTGACGACTGACGGCTTCCAAATATGCAATGCATCTGCCTACAATGTTATTAAAAATGTCCAAAAGTTATGACTACCACCAGTTTATCTTACACCCTAAGCTGCTGAGCTAAGTCCGTGTGCAAATATTTTTAGAAATATTCTTGAGATATTTAAGGTTTACAATTGTGTCAGCTGACATGTAGGACATCATACTGTTCGCATCCTTTTACGCGTTTGAAATGATGAGATATAAGATAATACTATATGAACATGAAATTTGATCGCCAAGTTCAACATTAGATCTCCTTTAGGTGTCATTTCTTAAAATTCTGATCTGAAAACTCTTTTTGTTTGCATCATGTGTCGGTAATAGTAACTGCACACTAATTCCGCATTGATTTATAAAAAAAATAATACTTATTAAAATGAATAAACTTGTAACAATAAGGCATGTCTAATATCGCATTTTTATTCCATAGTAGATTGGAAACTACCAATACGCATTGATCAATTCAATACTACAATATAATTTTGCAATATATTCCATTATGGAGAAATTAAAACGAAGATTTAATGTTTTTAATTGCCGATAATCAAGTGCCATTTAAATGTATTAACAGTTATCTTACAGAGAAGTAGAGTTGTGAACTAAATCAGGATTTTAAAACGGCCCGTGAGGGGCCAAGTCCTATCTGTTTTAGAATGTTCTATTAAAAAAGGAGATAATTCCAAAATGTATCGAGATTTAATTCGTTTTAATTAAAACTGTTGAATGCACATCATGACCCTCTTAAAGGTTAGTGTTAGTCATCGTAAATTATACTTTATCAACTATTAAAAAATTCAACCAAATCGTTTTTAAATAAAACATAAATTCATTTTGAAAATCTTTATAGAGGATATCCCTAAATTAACTGTGGAAAGTTAAATTATACATTCTTTGGTTAAAATAAGAACAAAAGTGTTCTTTAAACACATACCCGAAAGTACAAAAATACATCGCATTAGGTATGTCTAATTTAGAAATGGAACAAGTGACGACAATACATACATCTGTTGCTTTTGTCAGTCAGTATTTAAATGAAATTTAATTCTATTTTTCTTATTGCTTTGAGATTGATAAAATGAAAAAATAAAACAAAGTTTGGGATAGATGACTTACTCATTAAAATTGTGATCTTTGAAGGATTTTGAGATCTTTCCATCTAAAAATCATCGTTCCTCGTGGGATAACTCAGGCCTGCTGAAAATACAGTGTAATTTAAATTTTCTAATAGTTGCCTCTTACAGAGAGGTGTGATCTGTGCAAATTTTAAAGTGGTATGAGAGACTAAGTTGTATCAGTTTTAAAATGTCTTATGAGAAAAGAAAAGAATCCTATAATCCATCCATCACAAAATATCTACACAGAAACCATTTTTTTTTCTCTTTCTGTCTGACATTTTATTCGTGGTCAATTTGTTTCGGTTAAAATTTGTTTTTTGTTTTTTTTTTTTGCGTACATTCAGTGAATATCGGTATGGGCATCCACCGGATGTCCAAGTATGTCAATGGATATCCAGTGGATCTATTTCTGCGTACATGCAGTGGATATTCTGATATGAATATCCGGTGGATGTTCAAAATGTATCTATGGACGTCCTGGACACATTGTGAACCTAAAATGGAAGTCCAATGGATGTTGTGTGCTGTATGTTAATAGTCCTAAAGTACCTTTTTCTGTCAACTACTAAAAATTCCATTCATCTCGTTTTTAATTAAAACATCGAATTAACATATGTGAATCAAAATTTAAATGAAATCAAGGAGTTGTATTTCAGTTATCGCTGTGTAATTAATAAAAAAGGGATAAAAAGAACATAGAGTTTGAGATTAAACCGATTTACTCGTTAAAATTGTGATCTTTAAAATATTATTATCTTTCTTTTGGAAATCATTGTTCCTCCAGCACTTTTTGGCCAATCCGGTACCTACTACAATGTAATTTTCCATGTATTTATGTAGAGAAATATAAATGATATATTACTTTTAATTGCTGATAATCCGGTGTTACATAAATTTACTAACTTGCTGTGAGTAGAGATGTGTCTGAAGCAAAATTTTAAAATGGTACACGTTGAATCAGCTTTTGAATATCCTATTAGAAGAAACATTAAATCCATAATAACAAAATATCTGCGTCTACACAAAAACAATTTATTTTTTCTGTCGGACATATTAATCGTAGTTCAATTTGTTTCAAATAAAATTTTGAATAAACTTCGTAACTCTCTGGCGACAACTACTGTTAATAGTCCTAAATTAGACTTTGTTATCAACTGCAAAAAATTATATTCTTCTCTTTATACTTGTCAGTCAACGAATAAAATTTGTGGGTTGATGTATTGTATTTTAGTTATTGCTTTGTGATTAATAAAAGGAAGGGGAGAAACTTTCTCTAAATTACCCTTCTTCCAAAAAATGTTTAATTAAACACCTGCTAATGAAGATAATATGATTTACTGCTTCAATTCATAATGTGTCTTCATTAGTTTTTGATTAATGATAGAAAAAAAAAAACGATGAACATTTAAAGACATGAATCATTTTCATACCTATGTATCTGTTTTATACTCGTATAAGAACTTATTTTCTTATTTTGACAAAAGAATCTAAAGTTGAAGTTTTCCACATTTTTTTAGGATGCTTATGAAGATTATTAAATACAGAATTTGAAAATCAAAATATATTGTATTAACTAATGGAAAGAATTGGTAAAGTAAACATTTTTCAAATCATTTTAATATGCTATCATATACAAAACGGATAACATTTCAAAGCTATAAAAGAACTTAATAAAATTGGCCGGATATTAAATGTTTCTTTAACTTAAGTAATTAAAAAATAATAATGAAAAATCGATATTTAAACAATGAAATCATGATTGTTCAGTAAAGGAAACATATGATTATGAATTTCTTTTCTTACTGCTACCATTAAAAAACGTACAGCTGCTATATTCATAGATTACTAACCCTTTTTTAATAAATGAAAAAATTGCTTTTGGCGATTAGTCTCTATTGAATAGTATAATTATTATTTTATACAATGTAAATGGATTACTAATAAAATTTACTTACGGATTTAGCTTTGATATTAAATACTTACTGGTATTTAGGAGTCAGTTTATATAAAATTTCGAGTACATACAGTTTAGTTCATTATGGGTTTAGTTAATATCATCTGTTCTGGTAAGATGGTAAGAAGGATATAGAGATTACCCATTTTCATAATGTTTACACCAAGATAGAGCTGCGCCAATTCGGAAGCACATCTCTCAGATCCATAAAAAAATGTTAGTTATGAAATATATATTTTAAAACATATCATCAATGAGACATACAAAACGAATTTGAATAAAAGACAGACAAGTTGACTTGTGATATCCGAAATACTGGAGTTACATCAATAATAATTATAGATTTATTTAAAGCAAAAAGGTACGGACAGATTAACGCTTCTACCTCCTTAATTTTTAATAGTTTACTTACCAGTCCATAACAATGCATGTCTGGTATATACACTGGGTTCGCCCTATGTCCAATTAATTTATGGTCGGACTGCAAGTGTTTTACTGGATGTGCGTGTGTGTGTGTGATACAAAAATGTTGCTTTTGTCAGCCAGTATTAGGATAAACTTTGAGGATTGATATTGTTTTATTTCTGTTATTATTGTGTGATTAATAGAAATAAAAGAAAAAAAAGAAAGTTTGTGAGCAGGCTGACTTACTCGTTAAAACTGTGATCTTTGAGGAATATTAAGGAGCTACCTACATTCCTCTGTTCTTCATTATCCATCCTTTGTTTTTTTTCAATGCACGTACTACGTACTATCAAAGTGCGACCGGTCAGTTTTGTACGGTGTACAAAAGTTGGCGTACAATGCGACTACTGTACCAGAGCCGTCTGCGGTTTATCAATCAAGCCATGGATTTTAAAATATGATGTAATTATTCAGTAAAATATCGCTTGTGTTTCTGTCTATAAAGTTAAAAGGAGTTGCAAATTTATAAAAAAATAGTGAATATTTTTGAGTCAAAGTTTGAAGTATAACTTTCAGTTAATTTTTGATTTGAAAAATTACAAATCAAATTAATGTAACAGTTTGGGGGAGGCTTCTGTTGAAGTCGTACATACTTCAAGTCACTTTTGAACTACTTTATGTACACTAAATTGAGCCATATCTGGAGGAAATTGGTTAGATTTGCAAACTATTCTATTTTATACTACATACAATTAGAAACAATATAACTTATGCAAGATGGTATGTCTTATTGGGAGTAAAAGTTCACAGTTAGATGGTTGTCAAGTGTGTATGTAATTGTTTCTGGTTCGTTTAGAGACAATGGTTTGCTGGTAGACATGAAAACATCCTTTACGTACCAACAGCAATTCAGCAACTAAGCAAGAGCCAGATACAAAATATCAGAACACAAGTCTTACCAGTATCTTTTTTCTTACCAGTATCCATTAAATCAAGTGTAAACTTCACTAACATGAGGTAGAGTACTCAAGTAACTAATTTTCTTTGTAATAAAGTTTACAAACAATAATATGGCATGCCGGTCAATTATATAACTCCAGTGGACATGTCATAAGAACTGATTTGAGAAATTGTTGCAAAATAGAACTTGTTCTATTTTGTCAGGTGTTAGATGCCACAGATAAATGAGATAATATAGATAATTCAAAAGTGGTTCTAATTACTGCGAAATTTTTTGGCGGGAATTTTTGATATTTACACTTGGTCGCATCATCGGAGAAAAGCTAAAGGTGAAATATACGAAAATTAGTTTTTCTTTGAGAGTTATGATTTGCGCTATCTAGACACAATTATGTAACTATTGTTTACCTATAGTGTCCTTGTGGCGGATATTGTATATTGGGAAATACCCCAAGCTAAAAATAATAATAAATGTTAAATTTCATTTTTCATTTAATTTTCACATTCAACGTAACGCAGTGTTTTTTTGGGGACAAACTATTAAAGTTTACCTGATACGTTGATCTTATCCATTTTAAGCAATTTTATTGTTTTTTAGCTTGACGTTATAAGAAATATATTATGAATATACAATTATATGTTTTCGCACAGGTAAAAAAAATGTTTTAATATTTTTTTCGTCATTAATGTCCTTATTATTAAGATTACCAGAGTAAATAAATAGAGCACACTATTAGAAATATTAAATTTAACAAAACCGTATTTCTAGATAGGTACAAGTATACTTCCAGTTCCATAAAACTCTAGCTCATTTCCTTATGATCCATGACATCAGTATTTACATGCAAATTGCTCAAAATCTCTCAGCAGCTTCCATTCGCTTTTCATAAAGGACTAAAGGACCCACACTATTCTGAATAAATTAACAGAAATCTAGATAATGCATAATCGGAACTAAAATCGCCATTTGAAATTTTAAGAGAAATGATCGTTACAATACCAGAGCATTCTTTGGAGGACGTATTTTCTGTTGATCGATATTGTATTTATTTGATTATACAGGGTGTTTTCGGATTAACTGGACAAACTTAGACAAACTTAAAATCTGAATTAAGGACATTAAAATAATAAAATAGTTTTCTATGGAGGTATCTCCAGAAACGTTTTGTTAATGAGTTACACTCCTCCAAAAATGGAGACTAAAATTAAATTTTTATTATTCTTTTTCTCAAATTTGGAAAAAGATAATAAAATGAATTTTGATGGAGATTTTCTACTAATGGGAACATTTATAAATAATATTTTTTTAATCATCCCTTATAGGTAAAATGGGTAAAATCAGCAACCCCCATTTTATTTTTTATTAGAACTTTTTAACGGACCCGAATTTTATCAGATAACAATATGGTTTGGAAAGTTTGATTCATTTAGAAACTCTTTTGTCTCTTCCCTTTTTTTCATCAAACTGATAGTTTTTGAATAAAAAAATAAAATAGTTTCGATTCACACGGTTATTTGGGACATCGCATTGTAAACTTGTGTGGATCGAGACTTTAAACTGGCTCAAATGTACTTGCCCTTAACTTCAAAGCAAATATGGCAAATAATATGATCAGCTGCATGGGGCAAATACACTTTTCTCAGTGTAGATGAGGTAGGAAGTTGCACACCCGTATACTTTTCCCCAACAGAGTTTTCTAATATTTTCTATAAATTCTCGAAACAATGGATTGGTCAGCTGCGTCCACGGAATGTTACACCTCACCATAAACTTCACTAAATCTGTTTAAATTTCTCTGTTTATCTCCCCCAATTAAGGCCTGGTGTTTTTTCAACGCCACATGTTAACGGTGGTTTTACGTGTACAAGAAAGCCTTACATCGCACATTTTACAAGTTTGGTCCACACCATCAAACACCAAATCGGATTAATCGCGAATTCATGATTGCTCTGTTTTTACAGACGCGGGTTGTCTTATTAATATAGGTCCACTACCTCAGTGTACTCAACAGAAACTACGTAATAAAAGTAATAAAAGAAATAAAAAAAAACAATAACAGAAAGTACGTAATTACAAAAATAAAAGAAATAAAACAAACGTTTTTATATTCGCCGTATATACAACAGTTCTACACCGTAACCGTTTGCAGTAGTGCTGGGATAATTCGAATGAAAAATAATCGATCATTCGATTATTGAAATATCTCAAATAACCTTGTCATGAGAATTCGAATAATTTCGTTCTTGAAGAGTGGTACCGCCTACTGCCGATTGAATAATCGTCATTCGTTTCAGCAGCTCATCATTCAAATTTTAAATACGTGAATCGAGTGATGATATACGATGAGAGTACTAGTGCACTTGAACGCATGTTAATGTTGTTAAGTTTAGTTGTTTACCATCGTTGGAGGCGTTTTGGTTGCGCTGATCTGTGGCATGTAGATGGATATTGTCTGATGCCATTCGGAGTTGGATTGTCTTGAGTACAGAACGGGATTGAGACGTTGAAATCTATAATTTTTAATTGAGAATTGTACAGGAATAATAGCCAACAGCGAGCCAATTCGATTATTTATGATTATAAATTATAACTCTAGTTCCCGAATGTTGCTGAGCCAAGCCATCGATGTAGATTTCCCTACTTCTCGAGCTCTAACCATAGTTCGATAGATCATTCGATTATTAAAGGTATTCAAATAGTCGTTATTCGATTATTGAAATCACTCGATTATGCCCAGCACTACAGACTAACAGAAGTTTTGTTACAGAACGAATAGGTAGACAAATATAAGGTTCAGGTAGTCGCTGACCTCAAGGTTAATCAGCGTTCCTCACATTTCTCGGCGATCTACGTCCCCCGATCGTTGCAGGTTTGTATGCAATAATGAATTTAATGTATAAGTAAATATACTGTCAGAAATTACAATTTATTTTATTATTACATTGCGTGTTTTTCGGAATATAGTACTAGGTAATAAATTCGTCTCTGACATGTCGCCCAAAATTCCTATTCTAATGATGAGACCAACTGTAGATGAACTTTGGCCCACAAATCGCTCTATGCAATGAATGTAAAAAAAATACTTTTTGACCGAAATTGAATGAGTAAAGTAAATTTTAGTCTACAGAGATTTGCTGATTAAATGATATCAGTTTAATAAACATATTTCAGAACATTTCATAATATAAATATAATGTTGATCCATTTTCGGAAAAATTAATAGCTCACAACTATTATATTGTATATCTAAGAGGTAGAGGTGTGAAAAGTAATTCTAAGTTATTGATGTTTAGAAAAATCTTACAAAAATATTTTTATATTATTTAAATTAAGTTAAAACAACATTTAAGATATCTTGTAAAATAATTTCGAGAAATCATTATTAAGACAACAATATTGTATATTTCAATTGTATGATTGATGCCTGGTTACAAGCTGTAGTGTGAATTTATTCAATAACTATATGCAAATAAATTTATTTATAAAATGCGGAATTAATCCTAGAGAGATTAATGAAGAAGTAAGTTCATAATGAATATTTTGTAATAAAGTTAACACTTAATACAAAATATGGTAAAGTGGATTAAAATAGGATTTTATTTGGTTAGAATCAGAAAACTGAAAAAAAAAATAGATATAATAATTATTTTGACTTCACTGGCAAAATGTGTATAGGTAAAGTTTAATTTACTTAATTTCCTATTTATTAACAACTCGCTAGATCAAATCTTTACCTTAAACAAAATAAGTGAATAAAATAAAAAATAATTTACATTTATTGTTAGAAAGCAGGGTGCAACATTGAGGGATCATTTACAATTATTGTATAAGTTTATATGTATAGTACAGTCCATACTTACATATAACATATACATTAAACGTTTATTAAGGATTAAAAACACCGACGCGTGATGTAATATACCAACTTGCAACATGCGACGACCGGATGATGTCGTCGATTTTGATGTTTAATTAGGCGTTATTTTGACGTATTTAATAGTGAACAGTCGTACTTCTGTAAATAATATTGTTGTAACTACTATATAGTCACATAACCGATATCTTTTAAGGGTGCTGTGATGTTAACTTTACTTACAATGTATCTACCTATTCATTAAATAAACGGTCTCATTTTTTATTCTCTTGGATGTTGCTACATTATAATAATCAATTTATCATTTTTTTGGTAAACAATGTATGTATGTTATGTGATGTATATATAGATGTGTGTATATATAAGTGTGTAAGAACTAAAATTCTGTGGCAGTAACGTGTAATATTATACTATTTCAAAAAATGTACAGATATCATTAAAATTTAAAATTACATTCTAAACAAAAAATTAGCTATAGCAAATATATCTTTATGATGTTCTAAGATATCTGCTTAGACTGCTATAAAAGTGTTTAAGATAGTCTGAAATAATGTAAATAATAATAGAGTGTATCTATACAACTACATTATGTTTGATAAATGGATTAATTGGTGGCAAAAATATCTCTATAAGTATATGCTCGAATACCCTGTTTTTACTCGTAAAGGTTGAGACTTTGAGGAGTCATGAAAAATAAGAATTTATGACTAGTTGCCCTTTAATGGCCTGTTGTCCATTAACGACCTGTTACCGTTAACTACTCTTTAAGCCGTTAATGTCCGATAGATTTTTTGTGGATAAATTGTTAAACTACCGTTTAATATGGGTTTGTTCGTCAGTCGTTGAAGGACTACATCAGAATGACTGTGACTATATTGTAACATGTGATCGCCGAGAAGAATGTGGGAAATTAACTATGTGTAATGGGTATCTGGTATTTATTGGGTATCCGAGTAGTTAACGGGCAACGAGTAATTAAAAGTTAAGAAACCGACTCTAACATTTTTCGGGTACTCGGGTACTGGTCGATATCTCTCGTCGATTTTGTAAATGATAAATATATATCGTAAAATAATTAGGAATGTACGAGAGTATAGAAGGATGATGAAATATTATTTAAATTATTCCCGATTTTAACTGTAAATATTTCAGTTATTCTCAGATCAAACTGTAAATAATTCAGTTATTCCCAGTTTAAACTATAAACTTTATTATTCCCAGTTTAAATTGTAAATATTTTAATTATTCCCAGTTCAAATTGTAAATAATTCAATTATTCTCAGTTCAAACTGTAAATAATTCAAATAACTTTACAACTTAAACTGGAAATGATGCAGTTAATTACAGTTTAAACTGGAAATAATTGAATTATTTATAGTTTAAACTGGGAATAATTAAAATATTTACAATTTACGCTGGGAATGATTTTAGAAAATATTTCATGGTCGTTCTACGATGTCATAGGAATACGTGACTACGTAGGGTTAAGATTTTTGTCCGTTCACTACAAAGGAGTTTCTTGTCTATCTAACATTTTTAACTAGCTAAACTGTTCGATTTCCAAATGATATTTTGACAAAAAAATGACAAAAGTATAGTAGAAGAAAAAGTTATGAAAATGAATTATTTTCAGCAATACTAGAGGATATAAAAAATAAACAGGATAAGCATATTCCTTGTAAGTAAATGATGCCATCTTTTGTTGGAAAAATGCTTCAAACGGATGGTCAAGTTTTGAGAAATTAAAAACTTTAGAAGGAAATCTTATTACGAAAGAAAAAAATTTTAAATTATATCGTGCAATTGCTATCTCTCACTGGAATTTTAAAAATAACTAAATTATATTATCAGTAAATTGGAAAGTTAACTTTTAACTTATGCCTTCTTTCCGATTTCGATAATATCTCATTGTGAATAAACAAATTTTCGTCTATTTGTGGAGCTACATAATATGCTTAGTCCAATTGCATTATATCAATGACGTCAGCTATGTTGTTTTACAAATAATCGACTGAATTATGATTAGCTGACTTTTTTACAACTTACCAAAATTAATCAACTGCATTTTTGCCCAATATTGAGAAAGATGGTCATACTGGTATTAAAAAAACTTCCAAATGTATCTTATTTCTTTTGTTAAAAGCAACCATTTTCGACTCCATAAAGATGTTATAATGATTAATAAATAATACGCCTGACATTTCACCACCAACAGTACACTGATTCAACAAATAACGTTTGGAAACCCTACTCTTTACCTAATTTGACTTGTTAAGGTGGACATTTTTCGAACTCTATTTTCCTTGTTTTTCTGATGAGTTTGTATATATGGGGGGGGGGCGATATGTCGAGGGTGGTATATAAATATATGCTGCGTATAGCAGATGGTAAAGGCCCAGGATGGCGATACATCCATAAACTATGACCCCATGGCCCATCAAAATACTAAAGTAGCCCTCGCAATTGACACTGTTTATGAAAATATTTCACTAGATTAACGTAGCAATCTATAATGCTGTTCTGAAATGGGATTTGAGTAAAATATTTTGAAACTCTTAATAAATTGTTTGATTAGGCAGTAGTAAATTCATGTTCCTATAACATATTATACCCTATATTTATGGTGCACTACTTTACAGAAAAAATTATTATCTGAGAGTACTAAAATGTTTTGCTGCAATACAAACAGCAAATTAATAGACGCCGAAAAGAGATGGACAAATTTGGACAGTGAGATACTTTGAAGTATCTTATGTATATGGTATCTTCGATACTTTTCCTAAAATACTTTATGTTCCATGGAAAAGTATTTTTCTCAAAGTATCCAGTAATTAGTATAGTTAAAAGCATATTTTAAAATGTATCCAGCTGTGACATTGAGAATGTTTTAGTTGTAAAAATGAAAATTTGGTAAATATCACAACGATTTATCAAATGATTTTGCATCTAAAACCTCTTTGTCTACTAATTGTAACTGCTGCTTATGTAACAATTTAATATTTTGGTACTTAAATCTAATATTTTATCCTGTAACTTTATCAGACATTTCAAGATTTGACTTAGGTAAAGGAGCAACTTATATTTGTGTTCATGAGTTTTTACGATAAACATAGAGAAATACTCTCTTACTCATATGTATATAGATTTAATATCCAATAATAATTTTAATTTAAAGCGAAATATAATATGTTAGAAATAATAAACTCAAACAGAGATTTTTTTGAGGCAACTTTGTAGTGAACTCACAAAATAATTTATTGATTTTATGACATCGCGGTGTGTGTTATCTGTCTTCCAGAGATACCGATTTATTACGAAAGGATTTGGAGCCCAATAAAGAAATTTTAGAAAATATACTTAAACTATTTTTCCACCAATTAGGCATACATATATCCTATTGGCTTTTATTGTCTAAATGTAATATAATATTGAAAGGATTATTCTGTGTCGCAGCCAGAATACAATGAGAGGATCTGTATTAACAGTAAGCAACAGGTTTTATTTTAGAATTTATTTTTGCAATTAACGCTGTTTACACTCAAAGTAAAAATTAAAATTACCGTCTGTGGCTTAAAATTCACAGCTCTTATAAATTATCTAGTTAGATACACAAACAATAACGACTGCGTATCACTACTGATGGGTGTGCTGTCGATCTTTAATCACATTTTAATAGTGTTTGTGTTCAATTTTGCAAATGTTATTAGCCCGCCTTAAATTGTCACTTTATCAGTCTTTATAAGTATATATGAAAATCGTCAAATTTGTTTGCGTCAAACTATATTACTTGAGATAGATGGTATTTTTCTTTGACATTCTACATTGAAATTATGTTAACATAGTATACTTACGTGTTTATATTTCTTAAACACATTGTTAAAGGAATAATTTATCTTTGTGTCAAATACAAAATTATATCATAAAATAATATTTTGTTGCTGTTGCAACACAAGGAAATACCTTGCCTTTATCTAAGTGAAGAAAGTCTAGGATAAAGTTATAATTTTAAATAAGTAAGGACTAGAATAGGCTCACGAAGAATAACTTCTAATAATATCAACTTATTTCAGGCATATACATACATATATGACATATATGGTAATAAATCTTATGAAAATTTCGTCTTTAGATGATTAAACACATATACAAAATTTGGTTAGAGGATTGCCAACAAACTTTTATGGAAAATATAGAAAATTATATAAACTAAACGGCAAGACTACCGGTTTTATTTGGAAATTCTAGTCTTTTTTTTTTCGTAGTTGGTATGATAGTAATAAATATGACCTGCTGGCTTTGAAATACGAGTACTAATATCTATAAAACTTCCTTGAATCAGAAAAGTCATCCGTACGTAGTCATCGCGTTTATCTTTGGATTATCACCAGCAATAAGTAAATAAAATTGAACTGGTCAGCACTTTTGGAGTAATGTCTCCAATGATATCAACTAACAGACATTTATTTTTAAAACTATATAAAACGTGTTTTAAGAATCCAACGAATAAGGATTTGCCTAAATTTCTTCAGCTTTTTAGATAACAGCAAATTACTTATGATAAGAAAAAAAGATCAAGCCAACTAAAATGTATTTATTCTCATATCCTCGTCTTATAATCTGTCATTTATAAATGTTGGAAAAAAATCGACAAGTATAAAATTTTTATTCGAATATTTTCATTTCGAAAGAGGTACTGAACTAAAAAGATATTCGGTTTATATGCTCGTAAATTTAAAGTCTGTTACAAGGTAACGATGCATGCACTTCCTCAGTATATACAGAATCCGGCAACGTTCAAAACAAACAAACCAATACACTACAGGCAATACAACCCCCGTATCCCTAAAACAACCGTGTGTGGAAGGGGCTACACATTTGCAGACAACGGGTACACGTCTAATATCCAAGTATGCTGATATGAATTTTCTACACGCTGTAATAAGAACTTAGTAGTATCTTCAAAACAAGTAAACACAACCCAGGTAATAAAGCCCCCCTGTTTCCAAAAAGTAAACATGTCTGGAAGGGCGCTACAAATTTGGAGACAACGGGCACACATCCAATATCCAAGTATGGTGGAATTAATTTCAGCTTCCGAAAAAATCCTAGCTTCTTGGCTGTGCATCGAACCTTGGCTGTCGGGGTGAGAGGCAAGTGGCCTTACCGCGACCACGGAATTAAATAACAATAAAAGCAAAAATCAACATTTGATAATGCAATTTATTAGTAGAAACTTATTTTTAAACATAATGTGTTTCAAATAACCTCCCGTACAATTTATTCATATATGAGTAATATTCTACAATATTCATTACAATAAATAGCTGCATTCTTAGTACGAATTTTAAATTTACTAAGTGTGTTTGAAGATCTGTCTTAAAAAAATCCTAGATAGAAGTCCTGGGCGACCAAATTGGGAGATTCATCAAATCATCAAGTTAGGTTTCTCAGAAAAATGTTCATGATCTGCCATTCAGTGTGCATAGTGGCACGCATCATTTTTCTGAAATAAGGGATGCCAATATCTTCCAACGTCATTAAATGCAAAATTTTTTACCTTATCTCTATACCGATCAATATTAACGTCTGATTGCTGTATTTAAAAAAAAAACAGGTTCAGATGATTTTGAGACAAATAATCCTCACCAAACGGTTACTCTGTATTTTTGTCCGATTCATCACGCAAAATTTCCGATAATTGCAAAATAACATCTGATAGTTTTTTGGGGATTTCGGTCTGATATAACTAGTTTTATTATTTTTTTTCCCTAACGTTTCGATTTATTACACCATCATCAGAGAACTACAATTAATATAATATTTTAAAAACACAGTTATGGTTATTTTACATTACATTATTTATTTAAACTATTAATTATTAGGTGTTTGTTTTAAATTTTGTTACATGTTTGGTGTTATTGGATTGTCTGTTTTAACGTAACTGAGATATTTTAACATGGTATGTTGGCTTTTAACGTTTTGTTTATGTTACAGAGATAACGTTGGAATTGTATACAAATAATTTACTGTGGGTGTTTTGCTTAAATAGTGAGTATATGATAAGATATTTTATTTCAAGAATTATTATTTTGTATCGGCAAGATGCAAAAATTTAATTCATGTTGTACTTATATAGGCCAATAAAAACGGTATCTACATAAAAGAGTATACACGCACAAATATAGCATAAAAACTCAAAACCAAAACACGACAGCACTCACCAAACACGCCATAGAACAAAACCACCGATTTAATTTTAACAACATAAAATATTAGAAAAAGAACCTAACTATAACCGAAGAAACATACATGAAATGCTGCAAATAAAAAGACATACCTACGCGATAAATAATTGCACTGATATAGAAAATTTAAATGAAACCTATTTGAACTTAATTAAATGATTGGTGTACATTACAATATACATATATATAATATATATATATATATATATATATATATATATATATATATATATATATATATATATATATATATATATATATATATATATATTTATATATATATAATTGCAAAATGTAAGCATCATCACTTTATTCTGTTCTGTTAAAAATCTGAGTGCTGCGGATGAAAACTCAAGTCTACAAAAAGTCTTCTGGTTGAATTGCAACTGAACTCGTCACACTTAGAAGGATTTCCTTTCGTATCCTTTCAGTATTACCTATGAATTAATCCTAGAGTACTTAGAAATCTTGAAACAATACTACCTTTTAACTGAAAAATCTTTCGCCCACTTTAAAATTGTGTCTCCTTGAAACTCCTCTGTCGGATCTTGTAATACCCGCCTAAAATTTGTTTGCATCTATCTGCAGAGTGTCAAAACAAATTCTTTACAGTAAATGATTGTGGAAGTTGGAAGGGAGAAAAAAAATTAACAATTTTTCTGAATCTAACTTAAAGTAAAAATCGAAAACAGACCTAACCTAACATAGAAATTATGTTAGGTTAACTCTATTTTCGATTTCTACGTACGTTCATTTATAATAAAATACGCCATAACGTCAAATTCCTAATTAAAGGAAAGTATTGTACATATGACAATTACCATGGCATGCTTCTTTGTTTCTTACACAAAACCGACAGGTATTTCAAACAGACATGAAGAATGGAAAATTCTTTCAAGGAAGAAATAGCATCAATTTGTCAAGGTTGTTGGACCATTTTTTTCAAAATCATACCAATGAATAAGAAGGTTATCTAAAACAAATTATTATAAACAATTATTCTTATTAATAAATAAAATCGTCACCTTAATGCAGAACTATCATATGTTCCTTTTTATGTTTTTACAGTATCCTATAGTAAAAACTAAGACAAAATTTATACCGAACAATTCAATGTTAAATTGTCAACAATTATCTCATAATTTAAAAAATATATCCCATCTCAATAAAGTACTTGGACAAGAGATAATTTAAATCTATGTCCTGGAATATTTATAATTTAAATCATATTTAATTGGGCGTGATGAAAAAAAATAATAAAAACAAATTATGCCTATAAGATAGATGTGTTTTTTTTTTTTAAATAAAAATTATTTCAATAAGAGTATATGTCACAAAACAAAAAAAAAACTCTTAATGCAAAATTTTAAAATATTTTATTTGATGACACAAGTTAAAAAAAAGATGACGCAAAAATTTTGTAAATTTTAATGTCAATTATTGCCGAACATAAAATAAAACACTGAAATAACTGTTGCATTAATAATTGATTACGGCTGAAGCCGGTAGAAAAATTATCTAAATCATTATTGTCAAAAAATCCACTGGCTGCGACTCTGAAAATCCAGCTGCAGTAGTCTGAAATAAAAAATTTAATTTCAGGATTGCTGCGCTTTGAAACGATTGCAGATTTGGTAACAATATTCTAAAGCACAAAGCAAAAAACGATACGCACAAAAAAAGGCCGTTAAATGTTATTATTACGTTATTTGCACATTTATCTTATATCAGCCTCATATACATTATTTTCCTTATATATTCTCCTCTCAGAAAAATTATCTTATCAGGTATTAATTTAGTGTAACTTGGATACAGCTCACTCAAACTTACATTTTTAATCATCTGTGGCCTATTTGGAGAATTTGTCATCTATTTGTATTATACAAATATATTTATCAGGTTTTGTCTTAATAAATTAAATACGAAGTATAGGAAATTTCAAATTTATAAAAGCAATATTGAACAATATTTTTAATTAAATGTAACAAGACGTTTTTGGCACATTACTTCTGGTAAAGTTACTTAGTATGATCTCGAAAGGTTCTTGACTGTAACAAGAAATATTGCAAAAAAATCTAACCATTCTCTTGGCCGAGTGAGCTTACATTTCGACCTAAAGTAACAATATAAAAAAAGTTTTGTTAAGCATGTATTAAATTTTTCAGAGCATCATAACTTTTGTTCTTATAAATATAAAATGCCGTAGGAATGTAGGAAATTGATATTGTTGTATTCAAATTAATGACATTTTTCAGTATTGCCTAACTAATAAGGTTTTTGTTACCTATATCAGATGTAAATTAAATTATTTATTTCACATCCACGGCATACGGTTATAGTGTTTTTGTTAGTATAAGTATCAGTGATTGGACTCATGAAAATAGCGAAACCTAAGGTTAGAGTCTCTCCTGAAAGCGTAAGGGAATGCAAAGACTCTGTGATGTGTCATCACATAATGACTGACCATTAACAGCATTATAAAAATTAACACTCTTAATTACGATCTAACAGCTCAAACAGCGCTGGTATAGGGAACTGATATAATTCACTTTGCATTTTCAATTATAAAATAAAAACGCACGATGCAAACGTGATATGCATATATTTGTTTCAAAAAAGTAGTTGCCATTGCCAGTTTTTAAATTTATTGAATCAATGGCAGGTATAATATCAAGCGTTTTGTATAAAGCAATTTAATCGGAATATTAGCAGGATTATTAGAAATGTCCCAACACTCACAACAATCATATCTCGAGTTAAAATTGAAGAATCCTGGGCCTACCCGTCTACACCGCGGGCAGAATTGCCTCCTCTTCGACCTTCGAGTTGGGCCTGCCTCTTTGTGTGCATCAGGCTAGCGGCCTGACCAGGTCATCCATCAAAAATGACCAGACTCGGTCAATGTTGCTTTAACTTCACAAGAGTAGTAAATATTTATTGAAATTTCAAAAGTATATAGCCCGTGGCCTTTCGGTTTATTTAATTTTATAATTTAAATGAAAAGGTTTTCGGTAGTCGTGGCTGAATGGAACTAGCTTCCCAAGCAGAAAAAAAATTAAGAGGTAATAGAAAGATGAAAGCTCAAATAAGTACCTACCCATAATAATAAAACTACCTTCAAAAATTTTTTTTTATTATTTAGAACTAATAGAGAGTTAAAACAACTTGTAGATAATAATTTTACTACTAATTATTTAATAAATAATAGTAAAATAATAAATAGTACATACAATTTTTTCGTTTTGTAATGAAAAAGAAAAGAATTATTGAAAATTAACTAAACATTTTTTCATCATCGATTTTTTATGCGTGTATACATCCCCCCCCCCTCTACAAATTTCCTACTAGATCCGCTAGCGTTGTAAAGTGAATTATGTCGCTGTATTTTAAAACTATACTAAGAAGTGCATAAAATTAATTATTTTTTATTTTTTTTCTTCTGACAATGAGTAACTGTGGGGAATAGAGATGGGACCAAAAAATATTTAGCTTCATGCCCCATTTGTCATGGTTCGCAACTGAGAATGTTTGTGGGTATTTTACATTATAAAATTAAATTAACATAAGCGTTAGAAATTAAAATTTTACGCATATTTATAAATCCAGTTTAAGATTAAATTTAATTTCCTTGACGTAATAATAATTTAAAAAAAAAAAAAAGTTAATTACTGTAAAATGGACCAAAGGAAGATATTCAGATAAATTTAAGGCAGTCAAAGGATTTTATATTCATATTTTAAAATTATGAACATTATATTATTATAAAATTCCATATTTTAAATACATCTTGATACAAAATCAGTAGCGGATCTACTATGAAACTAGTAAAACTTAAACTTCGGGCCCTGGATTAACCTAAGGAGTAACGCGCTAAAGGCACTAATCCTCAGATTATATTATTAATCTGAGCACTAATCAGTAGGTAATCAGGTAATTACTAATCAGTCTTACGTTTTAAATAGAAATTTACTTAGCCTCCACCACACTTACAAGCAATCAACCTTGCTCTATGGGTACGCCTTGCTCAGTACATGAGTAAAGGCTTAAATTACATCTAAGTAGTGGTAGAACACTCAGAAGCCGCGAATTCCCCCACTAGGGACGTCTCCATAAATATCCCAAATTTGTTTCCATACTGTCAAAGATTCAAGAACATTTTATATTTCTGACTTTTTCTATATGCCAGTGTTAAATATAGAAAGAAAAAAGTACATTCTTTTCTCCAGTTTCCTTATTTGTAGCCGTGGTTTATTAAGAATACATATTAGGTTTGTTCGTAGAGACAATTTGTGATAGTTTTCTAACTATAGAGATGTGATTATTACGAGAGCTATGCAATAACAAATGCACTGATTGAACAAGCACATCTCTACAATAATGTACGCATGCTTCTGACAGTTTCAAACGGTTGGAAACTGCTCTACGAACAAACCTATTGTTTACTAATTTTGATTAAAATGGAAGAACTTTTAATGGAAAACGTGGAACAACCTTTTCTTATGAAATCGCTTGGGTTATTAGAAGCTGAACGGAAGGAGTAAATGGAGAAAGCGATCGGGCTACTGAAAATATATTTTTATTGGCATTTTTATGTAATTGAATCGAAAAACATTTTGTTCAAAACTAAGCCATGCATATGCGGGATTTATAGTATTTCTTCTTTAGTTGTTTTTTGTAAACATGAGCTAAAATTTTTTTTTTTTCGATAAAGGTTGAAAGTACGAATATAACTTTTTATAAACAAGTTTGGAAATAGGAGGCAATTCAGCACCTGCTTCATATTTCCTTTTTTTTTAAATGGGGTTAAGCACTTATTTTGCCTAAAAGTATGTAAAGTCAACATTTGCCAGATACAATTATTACTATATTAATTTTTTAAAACTGATTTGAAATAAAATCTATCTATTTATCTTTCAGTTAATTTAGAGATTGAGCCCCCCAAAATTATAGTTAGCGTCAGGCTTCCAAAAGTTACGGTTCGCCAGTGTCCAAAATAATCATAAATTTAACTATACCTAAAATTTTGGGTGCTAGTTCAATTTGTGAATGTTTTTGATTTCAGATAGGTTATATTTAAAATATGGAAGTGGTTTTTGTGTGGGTATAATGTAATGTAAAGACCTGACTGTCCAAGATAATTAAAATCCAAATATCCAAGGAAAACGGTTAAACATTATATTCTGTATTATTGTTATTTTTAATGTCTAATGGACGGGATTTAAAAAATATGCATTTCTTGGGATAAAATTCCAAAACAATATATTACTACAATGTCTTAAGACTAAGTCACTTATTGGGAGTGTTTAAAGTATTATATATAATATTGGATAGTGTTTTTGGGATTTTGGTCAGATATACACATAATATTAAAATTTTTTCTAACGTTTCGGTTTATTAGACCCTCATCTACAATTGAGACATTTGTAAAACAACACAATATAAAACTGTGTCTTAAAAAATGTTTAAATGGTAGTTTTCGGATGGTCTAATCAACCGGACCGGTAGAAAAATTAAAAAAATTACGTGTATCAGTATTCTAACAAAATTCATATTTCTCAACACTCAACCAAAAGATTTCGGTGCTAATTTTCATATCATATGTCTAATATTTATTATAACATTACTGATCAGTTATTATATGAACTAATTGTAAACAAATTATTTAAAAGTAAATTAAATATCTAAACAAATAGGGAAGCCCTCTATCTAATTATTATTATTATTATTTTATTGATTAGGCACTTTTCTATTTTTTTGTTTGCTTAATTAATTATGCATTATTTCCCATAATTGTTTTGTTTAAATAAAATTTTATTTTATTCAAATATATGTGAAATATATTTTTTATTCGAAAAAGAAAGAAAAATTTAACGTAATAAATAAAATGTGACTATAAAATTCAGGTCAATAATATTGTCAACATTACTGACAACAATATTTTTATTGACCGTGTGTGGTATGTTTTGACGAATAGTGTACGTGTGCCCCTTATAATGAAAAAATCATCAATATATCCATCAACGTCATTAAGCCAATATTATTGACCATGTAGGACCTGCGGAACGTGATGTGTAAAGCATGTGTGTAACGTAATGTAATGATCCAATTGCCCAGTAGCGTCATAATTAATATTTCTAAACAAAAGCAATGTCACATATCAAGCACGTATTCTTTACCATGTTAGATTTAATCCTAAACGTCTAATCGATGGCAGGCCTTATAAAATACATGAATCCAGAAAGAAATCTAAAAAAATTTGTTAAAGAGTGAGGAGTTTTTTAAGTACTTACCTATTACAGAAAATATTTAAGATAAATCTATAAATATTCTACAGATATGCCTTCTCCTTTGCTCGTTATATTTATATTTTCCGAAGAGTCTTGGTTAAAATCCACTTTTTTTTTACATGCGTGGATATACGGGAGACGTATCTTTGGGGTAGCAAAGTAGCAGAGGTGTATCAGTAAATAATAAATAATAATAATAATAATGGATTTTATTGACCTGACAAAAATAATATACAAAGAGTTGGATAAAAAGAAATACAGAACAAAATTATAATTTGTACTTATTTTTGCCGGTCACAGGCAGAGTTCAAACGTTCTGTCACAATGATAGAGGTTTGCCCTTCCTCTCAACCGGGAGAGCAACCAGATATGACTATTCAGCCTTAAATGAGTGCAAAAAAATATATTCAAAAAAATAGACAATTTACCAATATACCATATTTTTTTGCACACAATTATTTAAAGTGTGGTCTCGTTCGTACAAATAAAAGAAATTCATTCGGACTTTATTTTTTATTTATTCTTGCGTTAAATTAAATTATCTGTCACATACGTAAATTTTCGTATCAGTTGTGTGATTTTTTATGTTGTTACCGTTACTCTTTTTTTGTAATTGATGTCCCTGTAAAATTAAATCCATTAAAATATTGCCAAAACAACGGCGATATTTTAATGAGTATACATATATTATCCCAATTATAATAATCGTTGGACTATTTAGTGCATTGGCGTAGGTATCATCATTTATTTAAGAAAAAAATAAAATATTTAATGTAAAATTTTATGACTGAATTTTGAAATACAAAAAATACGAAAAACTCATTTATTTAAAAAAAAGTCAATATCAAGTATAGGTATTGGATTACTAAACAATCAAAGAGATGTGTGGTTTTTCATCATTTTCTGAAACTGTTTAAATGCTCCTGAATATGTAAGTGATATAAAATTAGGAAAAAGTTGGGTAATTAATGCTCGTTAGGAAGATATAAAGAAGTTGAGGATTTTTTATACCGATCCGGAGTTATGGCGGAAAAGTAATTGTAGGTTAACATTTTTTTGCACTTACATAACTTTTTCTGTAAAGACTGTATTGATATACACTGCACTAGACGAAAGCTCTCAGCAGTAATATTTGGAAATGTCCTAGATCTACTTGTTTTGTGGTAACAAACGTAACGATGGTAAAGTTTTCTTTTTCGTATGTCCGCTATATTGAACTTTTACGTCATCAGACAGAGAGAAAAAACAGCAGAAAATTTTAAAAGCTGAATATGGACATCGTAAAACTAGTATGTCCAGAAAATATTCAAGTAGACATTTTCATCTAGTTACCAACTTTCAAGTATTTACTGTGAGTACCTACAGAAATAGTTATTACAGATATAAGAAAATTTAAACTTCGGTTTCTCTGCCATTACACCGGAACGGTACCGAAAATCCCAAACTTCTTTACAGATTCCTAGGCATTAAATTGACAATTTTTTGCCAAGTTAACCAGCCTTGTATCTTTTGCCATATTACAGATCCCAATGCTAGCTAGATATTAAATAGTTCCCACTCTGTATAGTATTTACATCATTATATTAGCAATTACGCCAGATAAGTGTCTTATGTGGTTTCTTAAATAACCGATTCAAATAATAATGTGCTTATTTTTCAACAATCACACTTTTTACGCATTTACAAAAATACAATTAATAAATGATTTGAGGTCAAACCTGTAATTTAAAATATAATTAGAATACAAGTTACACTAATTTGCCACCTTTTCTATGAGGAGTGTATGTTAAGATTCCTAGAGCAATAACTATTACCTAGGAATTTAAATATATTTTAATAACGTTTCTAACATTACGTAAATAACGTACATATTATCCAAAATGGTGCCCAGTCAAAAAAACTATATCTCGAAGGTTTATATGCTTAATACAATGTTACTGTGTACTTCCTAATTAGTTTTGTATATCGTAATTGTTGATCAAACAGAATACTTACTCTTTCCCTTGACTGTATTTGTAAATTGTAAATATAAAGATAAAAAAACGTTATAAATTTTGTTCCCGAAGTGAGTTGGAACCTTTGATGTGAAGACGTAGTTTTCCATAAAACATCAAAATACCATATACGGTACTCGACGCGCGTTTCGCCAACCAAGTTGGCATCATCAGGAAATGATTGAAACTCGTCATCTCCAGTTGATACCAACTTGGTTGGTGAAACGCGCGTCGAGTGTAGTATATGGTGTTTTGTGGAAAACATCAGTGTTATAAATCTTGCTCTTGTAGATCAAGCAATAGATAATTTTTTGAAAATACTTAGAGTACTGAATTATTATTGAGCAGAACCTTGTATAAATATTGTTTAAAATTTCTTTGTGACAGAAACGATTCATGGTTTAACCTTCTTTCTAGGAACAAAAATTACATAATATCTGTAGTCAATATCTCAAACGGTTCTCGATATAATTAATTTAAAATAGGCAATATTTGGTTGATAATTAATGTCCAGATATAAATTTAAACTTTTCTTATTCTAATTCTCTAAGGTTCCTATCTATATGGGATCAGTTGCCATAAACTATGAAGTATTTCGTAGACAGCCTTTTATTAATCTCCTTTAATTCTCCTTTCTCCTTTAATGATTTTTAATAGTTCCAATACAAGTAAAACAGTTTAAGATCAGAGCGAATAATTTAATTCGACATACCAATCAGATGATAAATGGTTCTTTGAGTATGGTATTTAGAAAAATAAAAAATGCAAAGTGAGAAAATCAAACTCGAATTTCAAAAGCGTCATAATTTGCAATAAACTGACAGATGTGACAACTTTAAAATGTGACAACTCTAATTGTATCAAGGACAGACAATTTTAATCAGCGAAATTAAGACAAGTTGTACAGGGTCATCATTTTAAGTGCCTCACTCGATTTCATTGCTTGATTTTTCACCTAGGAAAAAAATTACAAAACTGTGCTTGTTTTTTTTACTGATAAATCGGAATTCGAAAAGAAAAACAATTGAACATCAAATTAAAAAAAGTTATGACCGAATAACTGAAGTTGACATCCTGCATATTAATGGGAAAATGGACGTATGACATTCCATTAATTGTAAATGTGTCACATACATATGTTTTACTTCTGGTTTAACTAAAACCAATTTTTTTTAATTTAAGTGATATACGTCCTGAATTTAGGGTTTAAATTAAAATTAACATAAATACAATACATATCTTCAACAAAGTCATCTATAAAGACAAATAAAAATATTTAAAAAATTTATTTATTTAAAAAAAATTAGGGTAATTCTACATATTTTATTTACAACGAAGACGATTCAAAACTCGAACAGAGTAACAAATTTTATTCACTAACGTTATCCAGTGTGGATAGGAAAAGTTGGACCAATTAAATGGCCGCTGAGGGCACCCAGACCTAAGCCCATATTAGATTATTTTCAATAGTTCAAAAGTTCAACAAGAAACATATTTAATTAACAACAACCCCATTTTAAAGAGATGCAGAGAGAAGTTGATCAAACGCCTTCGCCTCCGTTTGCAGTAAAATTGTAATGTTTTCGTATATAAAATATATAGACATTTTAATTTTTGAAATAAATAAATTATTTGAAAGTTTTCGTTTGTTTTAATATATGACTGTTTTAAAAAATATATTTGTATTTGTGTTATTTTAAATTAAACCCCACTTAAAATAAAAAATTTGAAGTAATTTCTTGTTAACCCGGAAGTGAAAAATATGTATGTGATACACATTTATAATCAGTGGAAAGTCACATGTCCGTTTCCGAGTTAATTTCGGTCACCACTTTTTTTATATAATGTTAATTGTCTTTTCTTTTCGAATACTATTCCTTATGCATAAATATAATTTTTTTTTCTAGTTGAAAAATCAAGCAATGAAACTGAGTGCGGCACTTAAAATGACCAGCCTCCTCTACATGAGATATCATTCGTATGTCATGACACAACTATGGATGTATCAATTTATATTAGGACAAAAATAAAGTCGTGTAAAATTATGGGCTTGTAAATTGATACATTTTTTATTGGGAGATAACGACGAATACTTAAATTTAACGTGTGGCAAAAGCTTCGACGAAATACCACATTGAAAAAAATTAAATACAAGTTAACAGAACGGTTCTTAATGAAATAATCAGCATGGTTGTGAAATATTAAAAAATTTGAAAAAAAAATCTTATATACAAATATAGGATCTATAGAAAGTGAAGTGATGAAGTATCCTCCACAGTTTATAACTGTTGCATAAATTTTGGAAAGTTGTTCATTAATTGTTCCATTATATGCTATTTTTTTTTTTGATTGACTAACATTTCTGAGGAAAGTAAAGTTTTTAACATTTTTCAATAACTTTTTTTTTATGGAAATGATTATTCAGTATTACCGCATAGTAATGAATGATATATTGATTAAATAAAAATTATGGATTACCTGTAATATCTCTACCAAATTTGTTCTTGTTTAGTTTAATTGTTAGTTACATACACATTTGAATATTGTGTCACGATAGTTTTTTATATAGCGTTACAATTATCAATTTAGAAAAAAATATTAAAGTTTCTTTGAAATCTTCTCATGAGGATATTGGTGCATAGCATATATATGCTGATTTACAACGATGTTTATATAACTATTAATATTGAATTTGCTATAAGAAATATTCAAATAACATTAGGTTTATGGTTAACTGATTCTCTGGACTATATATTGGTCTTTATGTGATAGAATATGATAAAACTCTAAAGCCTAGTTCTGAATTATCAAAATTACTATAATTGTGAGCCTAATTTTACCTACACTAATATTGACAATGGTTTTCTTATTATTATTATGACACGATAATGCTCAACAAACTGTTGGCTGAGGCCTTACGCTTTCAGCAATAAATAAGGAGATACAAAAATTGCAGTTCTTTAAACTTTTCTAAAGTTGTAAATTGTAGATTACGTGTATAGATATGCTTAAAATTGAATATTTTTTATTTAAGGTTTCTCACTCTTTCTCGTAAATAAAATTACGATTATTTATATTGTTGCTTGGATTTAATTATAATGTTTATTCTCACAAAACTTTATAACAGATTTAATAAGATAAATTTGTGAGTTTATCAAACAAGCGTAAAGTTTCGATAAATTCTAACTCCTCTTCAGCACCCATTTGAAAAAATACAGCAGTATGGTTAATAACCTAATACACTGGATCCTATTAATAGAACTATTTTAAATTTTAAAATTAAGGTATCCACAAGTTATACGCTCAAGGAAAATTAAATATGAAATTAATGAAATATTAAATCCACACAAAACCACATTACCATTTTATAAATAATTAAAAAATAGATAATAAAAATGGGGAGAAGAGAACCGTATCACAGTGACAGTGGTATAACGATTGATGTTCTAACTATAAAACTTCTGCAATTTATATATAACACACCTTATTATAGCAACGTTTGTAAATATTAATTAATAGATGTTGTTCTTAGATCGCATGCATGCAGAAGTAGATATATTTTGTTTATACGTAAAATAAGATATAACAAAAATACTCGGTGTCTATGACATCAAAATTTACAATAAGTTTGGTTGCTCACTATGGACACAAACGTATTAAAAGTAAAAGAATTACCTTTCATATATTTATATTATTTCTCTAAATATAATTTGAAAAAAATGTATTTATATATAGTCATCTATAAGGGATAATAATCACCATATGAACATGCCGAGGATGTCTCGCTGTTCGCCGTCGAGGTCACGATCGCTACATCGCATCGATGTCACCTCTACTGATTTTTTAAATGTAATCGCACATACCAAGGATGCTACCAGCAATTCACCCTTGCCGTTTACATCGAGGTCCAGCGCGATGTCGAGGTCGAGGTCGTACACTATACAACCTGCACGGATACTGAAAGGATAAACGTCTCTGGCATGTCCATTCATCATCGACATCCACTTTAACTATGACCAGCGAGGTGATGTCGATGATGAGTGGATCAGAGAGGTTTATCCATTCAATGTTCCGTGCTGGTTTTGTAGTGTACGTTACAACTGTAAAGGTGTCAAATGATCTGAGCGATTCAATCAGGTGCAAGCTACTACGAAGGCTTCCTTTCTACAGCGATGGAAAAAGAAATTTGTTGTATCGACCTCGACATCGCGCCAGATCTCGATGTAAACGGCAAGGTGAAATGCTGCCAGCATCCTCGGTATTGTGCAATCATCACATTTAAAGACATAGAGATGACATCGATGTATAGACCTCCACAGCGAATAGCGAGGCAGCTTCGGCATGTCTGTATACTTACAGTCAGGAGGTCAGGATGTCAAATACTTTCATTATCATGTCTAGCACTAAGGGGATAATAATGAAATAAAAATTTTAGAAACTTTCGGTACAAAAAAGTGTTCCCTTGTAATGAATGAAACCTGAAGATATGGTGGTAAATTTTAGTATTAAAGTTGGAGAAAGCTTTAGAGAATTAACATTCAATATTATAATTCATACAATTGATATCTCTATTTCATTTAAAAATAAGATAAAAACACTATGGTGCCGATTTTTAGTTATATCAAATTGTGCCTGTTTAATTTAGGAGATTTGTGCCTTCGGAAATAAAAAAAATGGAAAACATTTAATGTAAATACTAATAGTAAATTTTATAGATAATGAGAAAAAAGTCCATGGGGTGTACAACATATTTTTCCCCTAAAATGTGGTGTTGCAGTGAATTAATATTTTCAGATTTTCTGCTTCGGAAAAGAATTATTGTCTAATAATAATAAAAATTATAATAATATTGAACGATATTTCGAGAATCGAGAGTATTGTGTGTTCGTTGATTATATAATATGATGTACGAGTATACATATACAATGTGAATCAGGAATTTACCTTAAATAATTACAGTTACCTATATTATTTTAAAGGCGTTAAACTGGTTAAACTAGGTACAAACCAAAAGGTCTGTTTTCGGTATGGAAATTGTTTTTAGAGCGGCCAATTTTAATTCAATTTTTATTTTCAATCTATAAATTGAAAATAAAAGAAAAATTGTATTAGTATAGTATAGTTTAGTATCAATTAATCCCTAAGAGAATATATTCAAAGTTTTAACAATATTCAATTTGACGAAAAATGCGTTCAAAGAAACATTACTTGAGTACGATGTTATACATACTTGTATTAAAATAATGTTTTTTGGAAAAACCTAAAAACTATTAATTAAACATACTTTGTCACCGAGTTACTCGCTATTTAAGCGGAGAAAATAACAGTGATTCTTATTTATCAGAATTCATAATTATTTATAATTAAACATTAAACTATGTGTAATTAAACTCTATTTTGAATTTTATTATATGTAAATCATATTGCTGTACAAAAATGATACATTTCACGGTAAAAGTGTAAAATCTTATACTTCGTTTTTCCTGCAGCAGAGAATAAATAATCTTCGTTTGCACAATGAGGCGCAGAATGATTAATGGAAAGTACTGTTTCACACTTATTATACAGCATGTGTATTGAAGTGTTAGACATAGTACATTGAAGGTAGACTGAAAATCGTTTCGCGCGCAGTGTGCACTGTAAACCGCACGGCGACGGCTAGATGGAAAATGAATTATCCGTTTCTATTTGTGAGTACTGTGCATATGCAGCATTGGGGTATGTTTCTGATTGGTGAAATTACACACCACAAATATCTATTATGGGCAAAATACATAATGGATTTTTCTCATTATGAATGTTGCTCAATTTCCTACCTTTTTAAAGGGACGAGGTCACTGAAGACAGTGGTGAGGAATGCCGACGGTGTCGTATCTTTATTAATTTTTGCCAACGTTGACGAGTGACGGCTTGCTTGCATCTGATTTACATTGTAACGTTGTCAGTTAAGGGCTCCATATCTAATGATTCAGTACACGTACTATATATACAAGGTGATTCAGAAAACGTGATTACCTCCCTATTTCTCGAGATCAATCTCAGATGGTGAGTTGCGGTAAAAACCGTTGGATTCAGCACTTCAATTGAGCCAGATTTCATATGAGGCCAAACTATTTAACTAAAACTCTGACTACAGAGATATTTCAAAATTTTTGCCTAATTTTTTCATCGCACAATATTGAATGATATGCAGTTGAAGAAGTCTTTAAATGTTTTATTGACCCCGAAAAAATATTTGGAAAATATTAAGCGGTTCCAATTTTATGCCCAAAAATGTAAAATTTGCACTTTATTTATTATTCTTCCTCGGAGTTTTTGCATGGATTGCGCCACTAAAACATCTTGCGCAATTATTGTAATTCTAAGTTATTTTTATTTAAGTTGCGCCACTGGCTTTGACAATTTCCTCGTGCAAATCAGTAAAGTTTTACCCATCGAAGTCATTTTTCGAACTTTTGGGTTTACACAGGCATAGAAAAAGACACCTTGACGTATTAAATAATATCCCACAAATATTTTTCAAAACCGTAAGAGTACTCCATAGAGTTCATCAAGACGCTTCTAATGATATATAATTCAATATATATTGGCAATACGTATTAAAAATGTTCAGTTATTTTTTAAAAAATTACATATATGTATTTTCTCTTTAAACCTCGGCATTTTGCATAAAATCCAATTTCTGATGAAAAAATGAAATTTTTAGGAATGCCAAGACCCTAAGATTCCAATTTCATCGGACAATTGTCAGATTTTTCAGTTACTCAAACTACAAAAATCTTAAAATTGCGAGGTTTGGAATTTTACGTTTTTGAGCATAAAACAGGAACCGCTTAAAATTTTCGAAATTGTCTGTCGGAATCAATAAAACGTTTAAAGACCTCTTCAATGACATATCACTCAATACTGTGCGATCAAAAAAAGGTCGAAATTACGAGGCGTCCCTGCATTCAAAGTTTTAGTGAAATAATTTTACCAGTTTGATATCTTGCTCAATTGAAGAGCTGAATCCATCGATTTTTACCGCAACTCGCCATCTGTAATTGATCTCAATAAATAGGGGGCGATCATGTTTTCTGAGTAGCATACGTAGGGGCAAGATTATACAGGTATTTTAACATTTTCTTTTCTTTGTCAAACAAAATTAGTGAATGTTCTATCCGGAGAAGTATAATCATTGAGAATTAGGTATTCGATGTCACATTTCGTATACATATTTTTTGGGCAATCTATAAATCAGTGGCATTTTTCAACAAATAACTTTTGACTTGTAATTATTTAATAAGTAGAAGTGTCACTATTGACTTCATCACTCTTACGTAATCCTTTCAGAAAAAAATCAATTACATTTATAATACATACGAATAGTTTAAAAAGTAATGTTCGGTTCGTTAAATAAACATTAATCGAACATTAATCAACTGGTTTGAAATTTGATTTTTTCTTTTTTTAAATTTTAATCTTATCGAATTAAAAAAATGCAAAATCCAAATCGGCGTGACTTTTTACATATAATATTTGAGAAGTCTGGGAACCAATTGATCATGAGTGAAATTAATACAAATGGGAGTACCTTAAAAAAAAGTCAGTAAATATAATAACATAAGTATAAAAATGAAATTAATGTTTGTGATGAAAATTATTTATTTCTACTATTTCAATTTGGATGTAATGGTGAAAGTACTGTAGAGTTGCACCACACGGAGACCGATTTTTTAAAATCCTATTTGATCCTTTCGGGAAGAAATTTAGTTGTCATCGTTCTGATTAGATCATTTATTTTAAACTATTTTGTTTTTATTAATGAAATCAATAAATCTGACAATGTTGCAAAAATTCAGCAGTCTTGTCTTGTTAAGCTCACGAGTAATCGATTACCTTGCTTTTAATAAAAAAATTATAATTAATATATTTTCGCATGAACAAGGACTGAAAAATGACAAATGATAATAAAGTATTTTTATCGTAAATGTATTGTTCGCTGCAGGAAAAAAGTAAGCTTAATTTTGGAATTCTGTATAGATTTAAAATCTACAGACTGACGATGATCGAAAACAAATTACCACTACGTATCAAATATATTTTTTTATTTTTTGAAATACTGAAAATTTTCGTATTAAAAAAATTTGCAACAAACAGGAAGTGATAAATAATAATGATGTACATGAAAAAAAAAGGATAGTTATGCTTTGAGATAATATACAATGCACTTCATTAACAAAGAACCGAACTCAAGTAATAGGCAGGCACAGAATCAGAGGATTATATGTTGTGGTGCAGGTTACAAATAACTGACTAACCCTAACCCTAACAATAATAAATAGTAAATTTATTTACATTGTTCCTCATCATAAGAATAACCATTATATAACTTAAATAAGTTCCTAAATCTATTATAAAACTAAAAATAGTTGAATCTATATTACCGAGTAATCCACTCTGCAGCTGAACATTTTTATGAATTCATAATTAAACTTTCATGACAACGGAGGACTATAAATAAAAGATCCTATTACTAATGTGAATACGTCTCCCCTATATAGGGCGTTCGTGAAATATATAGCTCAAATTCAGAAGCTGACATTCCAACACAACCAAAACCAAAAAAGGCTATAAACGAAGGTCTTGAAATGATTTCCTTGAGGTGAATAATTTTATGCCATTAATTGATAGATGAATGGTTAAAAAAGTATTTTAGTTTTCTTCTGGATAATGTTAGTGTGGGTGTGATTTTCGAGGGTTGTTATAAAACGTTGGGAAACTACAAATTATTCGTTAATTTCCTTGAGCAAACTAGAGAAAGAAGTGTATCGTTATAGGAGTAATGAATTGCTAATTACTTGGATTTAAATAATGTGCTGCTATTTGCTACTAAACAGAAAAAAATAAGGTTCTCACAAAATGATAACGTAATAATTAGTATACAAGGTTTTTTCTTAGAGAGTCGCGCGAATGGGACAAGGAACACTAAATCAGCCAATTCGCTTACGTTTAGAGTTTATTATTAAGTCGTCATCAAAGTTGAACCACAATTTAGTAAAGAATCAATAATAATAAAGTCGAATCATAAGCCAATGAAATTAATTAGTATTCACATTATTCCTTTCTCCTATCCCTACAATCCTCTACGTAAACAAGTAGATACGAAGGACATAAAGATTCGTCTCATAGGGTTTTTTAGGGGGATGTTTTATATCTTCTTTTTATTTTGATAAGTACCGGGATATAAAAAACGATTGAAGGTGACGTATACAAATAATAAGTAGTGCTGGTAATAAATCAATGGCGGAGTGTGCACTTCCAAAATTTCCAGCTTTGATCCTCACCGACCTACCGCCGAAAATAGAATTGCCGTACAATCAAACTTGGAGGGGGGGGAGACGTAGTTTTGATATTGACAATCTTGTTTGTTATCCCGGTAGAATTAACTTCAGAATTTGTGCAACGACTTTTTAAATACTTTATATGATTATTGATTTTTTTTATTTTGTGAAACACGATTACTTTAATTTTGATACTGTGTAAATAATACAGTAGTCAAATTATACAGGATGCTCTGAAAATGATGGGCCACCACTTAGGCACAATTCCCTTTACCCATTTTATTTCTATTTTTGAATACATTTCAGAAACAACTAACCGAATTAAGTTAAAATTTGGTATTGATATATTACTTAGATCTACAATGGTGTTCTGTTGCGGTTTGCAGGAGGCGTTAATTACGCCTCTACGGTTTGCTATTTCTTTATGGAGTTGTTGATGGAAAATTCATTAGATTGAAACACTACAGCTAATACAACCCCCGTATCCCTGAACGTACCTCAAGGTACCTTGTGTGGGGAGGGCTACACATTTGGAGACAATGGAGTAGCCCCAGTATGCGAGTATGCTAGGACTAATTTCTGGTTTAGAAAAAAATCCTAGCTCCTCGACCGGGGATCGAACCCGGGACTCCAAGTTAAGAAGCAAGTGTCCTTACTACTCGACCACGAAGCCACACAAAGAAAATAGTAGAAATCAATTTTACAAATACTGCTAGGTAGACCCGTTAACAGTCGGAAAGATGAGCAGTTATCAATAAATAATTGTCAAAGTTTTAACGCAGATTAGAGAACTTAAGTCAGTGTTAACATTTTACAAGGGAGACGCAACATTAGCAGACAGTATTTTTAAAGACACATGATTCGTTTGTTTTGTTCATCCGTATTTAAATATTTATCACTGAAAAATGTGTACCCATAAATTTTCTTATCGACACGAGCAAAGCCTATTTAGTATATGTCAAGTACTAAATGAAAAGATTTGCATTACCTAAAAAATATGTACCCTAATTTGATTGAAGCATACAAGAATCCGGTAAAAAAACATATAATTCTATTTGAAAAAACTAAAAAACAGTTTTATCAAAATGAAACAATTAATTCTAACAATCCATTTAAAGCTGCATGGAATGTAATAATCGAAATTTCAAATAAAAGCAAAAAAAATCAATAACATGCAGGTACTGGATGAAGGCATCTTGTATGAGTATCTGCTTTGAATATTTTTTTTTATAAATACGTCTCTGAAGGTTATAGATAAAATATCTACAAACGATAAGTGTGATATGAATGGCTGTAATAGGTTAAATAATTAAATAATCGATTTTCCTTGAATCACTTGACTCTGTCGAAATATATTATAAAACCAATTACCTATATATTTAGTTAACTTATTTTTAATAACTGGAACTTTTCCTAAAATTCTAAAAGTAGAAAAAAATTATACCAATCTATAAAAAATATAATCCACAAGCGAAAAATTATACACCGGTTACGATCCTACCTGAATTTTCCAAAACTAATGAATATTTATATGTGACACGATTTATTGATAGATATTATTACGCATAATCGGCATGGATTTCATTTACATAAATCAATAACTTCTATATACTCTTTGTATCAAAAATTAGTAGAATATAGGTGAGTGTCCTGTGATCTTTTGCGATCTCAGCGTGCATTCGACTTATTGTTCAAACTTTATTTATATGGTGTATGACGGGTTGCATATGATTGGGTATTTTCGTTTCTCCTAAAAGAGCGTAAACTGTCGTCAGCCTGTATTCAGATATCAATAACACCCCTTAGATGAATTCAGAGTATACATGTGTAAATATTGGAGTTCCTGAGGATTTTGTATTGGGCCTCAAACTGTTCTTGTTATACACAAACGACCATGATGAATTCTTTGCAGACGATAAATCGTTGATCGTATCTATACATTGAATGAATTACTCGATCTTAAATCTATGCGCATAAGCAATATGTCAGCCTATTATATTCAGATATCAATACCACCACTAAGGTCAATTCAAAGTATAGATATGTCAATATTAGAGTTCGTCAAGGTTCTGTATTAGGCCCCATACTGTATTTATTATACACAAGTGACCTTGAAACGTTGATATCTGATGGATCTTCTGTAATGCAGACGATAAATCTTCGATCGTATCTGATACATTGGATGAATTAATTACTTGAGTTTAAATCTAATAGTGTCCTAAAAACTGCATGTGACTTGTATAATGGCTATATCTTAATAATAAATAGAAAAATGATTTCACCACAGACAAAAGGAATATTCTGATGTTCTTTGTTCAGAAATCTCAAACCAATTATGTCAAAGGAACAGCTCATAATATTATACCATACTCAAATAGGATCTAAGTTGAGGTGCGGAGTATGTGTTAGTAGAATAATGTTTGCGTCTATAAAATTACTGTCTCTGAAATATCAGTTCTTTTGAGAAAATATTGTCTGCAAAAGTACCAGGTCTATTCTCATGTACATATCTAACGGAATATTGTCTGTAAAAGTACTGTCTGTGAATTGCTGATTCTGTTGCCTGTCTTGTCTAACGAAGTACTGTTTCAAAATTACGGTCTGGGCAAGTCGTTTAACATGTTTAACTAAATATTTTCATATATTTCAACATACATAACTGTTTTTCGAAAACTACTTATTTATTTTTTTCAACTGTGTAACCCACGCACGTGCAGCTCTGGCTTTAGTTTGGGGGTTGTTTAAAATAATTATGTGGTGTTTTTTTTTTAATATACGCTGTGAGACGTGACTTGTACCTTGTATCTCGTGTGAAGGAAATATTTGAAATTCGTTTATTTTAAAAATTTCTCTTATTTTGTATTATAAAGGGTACTACCGAATTTAAAGTAAAAAATCACTGAAAACAATTTACGCTTAGGTATTTGTAGTAAAATGTCATATACGCACAATTATTAGCAAAGCTAGCCCGTTTTAAGAAATCTTGTAACTTACAAAGACTAACCTCTGATATCATGTCCATTAACAGTTGTTTATGGTTGTCGTCATCGTACACTTGCATCAATAATGATTTTTCTATAGCATCCTCTGCTAAAATTCTATGTTGGAATGTAAATAAGAATGTGTATTTTGAAAATGAATCAGGTGTACATCTTTTATTTTTTGACAATTTACATGTTTAAAATAAAAAATCTCTAGATTATCTTGGTATATGTAGTTCTTGGCATGTCATACATCCGCCCTCTATCTCCGCTTGGTAGACTGCATTAAAACGGGCCGGCTTTAATTATTAGATTTATTTTATTACTATAAAACGTTTCTGTTATAAAGGGAGAAGTTGTCTTTCCTCAGTGTAATTTTGAAAGTATGTATTGGGTTGCAGGACTTTTTGTATATGGTTCTGGGTAATCAGTATTAAATATTATCATTAAAAAGTTATGCACGAGAGAAATTTACATGCAATGCAATTTGATGTTTTTGGATAAATGGGCAAAGCAAGCTTCTGGGGGTAATATATTTACAAATATTTATCACTTCATGTATTTAACTGCATTTATAGTTTTTTTCTATTATCTATCATTAAATTTGGCTTTGGTCAAGCAACGAAAGTGATATTTTTGATTCGTAAAAAATTGTATGACATTAAGTAAATACCATTTAAAAATTATTGTTTCACTTTTTTTGTCTTTCATACTTACAGAAAAATTACACTATACGTATTTTTATCTAAATAAAAGTGCAGATAGTTTACTGATAGTTCTGTAAAAAGTGTTCCTTGAAACCTAAAAATCTACCTCAAAATTTATTAATTCGGTTTATAATTTTTTTAACTTTGTTAAAATATAATTCTATATTTGTCAGCCAATCTACCTCAAACATTTTAGAATTAAAAAAATAAAAAACTTACACAATAATTACTTTAATTTTATGTATTTACGAATTGCTGGCCTAAGAACTTTCTAACTTTTGGTAAAATTAAAATAAATGTAAAAATTGACTTAAAATGTTCATGTTTTCATAAAGGGTAATTTTCTATTTTCAAATGGTTGTCTTATTTAATTTATAATTTGATGTTTATTAAGGTACATATAATATCTTCAAAATAATTTACATAATTTCCTCACCCAACTGATTAAAATAAAGAAAAAGAGAAATGAAATCACAAAATACACTCTTGTGAAGATTCTGATACCATTGCTGATATATAAACCCGGGAAATCTTAGGTCGAACACCCAGTATATTTGGGGGAACTTTTCTTGTGCAAGTTGTGGGAGTATTATAAACTGAAAATGACTTATAAAGAAGGCATATGGAAATTGTTTGAAAATGATCTGTTTCAAAAGCCGCTTAATGTTTTTATCGACGAAATTTGATAACTATAAGTTTAAAAATATGAGGGACTTAAAATTTTTACAGATCTAGATCTACTAGATCAAAGATGTTTGTTGTTTTAGTTAAATTCATTGTGGACGCCAAAACAAATATCAACAACTTTAGAGGGAAATTTTTATTTTTATTAAAATCGTTTATATTTTTTGGTGATAACGATGGTTACGAAAAAGATGTCCTCAACATAATTAAATAAATTGATAAGAATTTACACCTACTAATCTTTATGACTCTCATAGAAAATAAATGTAAACGACGGTTAAACATTTAAAAAAAATACAAATTCAAATAAATAAGTATGATGCAAAAAGCTTCTGAGACAGTAAAGGAACCCATAATAATTTGGAAAACAACATCAATATCAAGTGAAGAGTTATTGCTAGTTATTTTTTATGAAATTCATAAGAAAACAACATCTAGTCTCTTATTAATTAAAAAAATAACCAATATTGAATAAAAGAAGAAAATAGAAACGAAAAAATAAAATATTTGTTGTGCTTAAGTTTACAATGGAATACAATACACCGAAACTATTTGAACATTCTTAGTATTATTATTTTAGAGCTTGTTTCTTTTATCCGTAAGATACGTGAAACCATAGATTAAGTAGGCAGATAGTTACTTTTCATGTAAATATGTGCGGCTCAAGAATCTGGACGCCAAAATTTTTACATCATTATGATCAGTGCCTGTTTAGATTCTGTTGTGGCGAAACTGTAAATACGTACAATTGTAATGGGCCAGTAGTACGAACTTACTATTTCAAAATTAAGAATATCCTAAACTGGCGTTGCTCGTGTCGGTATGAAAATGTTGGCGTGCAGATTTTTAAGCGGCAAATATTTACATAAGAAGTAACTATCCATATAAATATGTATATTTAATCTATGGCAAACTAAAGAATTTTTAAAGATTTACTAAAGTAGTTTACATCAATGTATGCAAGTATTGTTTAAGTTAAGTTTAGGTAAAGCACTAATTAATTATGGAGTGCGAAGCAGACACTTGCTTGAAATTAATCAGAAAATACCGCCACGTGAAATTCTATGAAAGTTACAGTTCCTCTTTTTTCAAATGATATGTCTTTTTCGAACGAGTTGTCATTCTTTTCTTATTTTGTCGCTAATAAAATTTAATATAAAATAAAAATTTTCCAATGACATCTTCATAAAATTCTTAAAGTGACCACTTTCTTCTTCACACAGTACGTCATTAATCATTTGACTGGAATTTTTTTAGTCAAATATAAATTTGGCCTGACCACCAATGCCTTTTAATTCTTCTCCTTTTGTTAATAAATTCAGATGACATTGAAATGGACAAATTGTATGTATGAGGCATTCGTGTGGCTTCGGTCCGTACTTGCCTTAAAATTTTAGCATAACATCGCAAAGTAAAAATAAAAGAGCAATACGTAATTTCGTTAATAAATCTTTTGTCTTTCAAATGGTGTAAGTGCCATACTGAAATATCAAAGTAAAGAGCAGTGTCTAGCCTAATCTTTCGATATCAATTTTAGTTCATGATAAGTTTTTAATGATTTTTTAAATGGAATAGTCATGCTATTATATAATTATAATATTACGTATTTTTTACAGAACCTTGCCTCTGCGAATATAATGTAGAAAACATTGCAGTCGCAAAATTAAATCAATATTTGATATAGCACCATATCACCTTTTATTAATAAATGCCTACTATCTCTTTAAATAACTTAGATTATAAATAGTATAGACAATTTTTTTTATAAAATAAAAAGTATTCATAAATAAAGTGTTTCATTAAAAAATACAAATAATTTATCCTAGCATGGCACTTGAGCTTGGATGCACAATGGCCCCGCAATCTCAATATCCCTTTGGCTTGTCTCTGTCCCACACTAGCGATATTGCTTCTCTCTGTGCGCTGCCAAAGTGACAAGCTAGGATAATTGAATAGTTTAATATAAACGCACATGATTTTGGTAATACAAAATGGACAAATTAGTAAAATTATATTACAGTATCCAGTTTCCAAATGTGTGCGTTTTGTATTAAGTATATTGAATATGAAGAGGTTTGTAAATACGTTTTTAGTGGCGGGCGAGCTGCGTGAGTTGTTAGTTGGTATACGTGGTGCCTAGCGTTCCAGGCTGGTAGAATAATTCTAAAATCTAATTAGAACTTACTAAAACTTGTAAAAAAATCGTATTCTTCCACTTCCTAAAAACAGAGTCTGTGAGCCTGTATTCGGAATATACCTAGGCCCTACTAAATACATTTAATGCCACTAATGTCTTTGCATTTCTTTAACCAGTAAAAACATGGGATAATTCTTTCCCCTGGCAGGGCTGGATTTACAAGGATGAGTTAAGTAAGCTACAGTCTAGTATCTTACAATATGAGGGGCTTTTAAGCATCCTCTTTAAATAACTTAGAAGCCGTACTTTAAAATCATAGCACATCTTAACCCGGCCCTGCTCTTCGTCATAAATATGTCAATAACTGTTGGAACTGCTAAACGAGGTCATAATCGCTTGTCTTAAAGTTAAATAATACAATATTTTTTCTCTGAAATTTACAAGTTAAAGAAAACACTATCTCGTTTTAGGAAAACAACATATGTACTTCTTATTTTTGCTGTTGAACTTCTAAATCATATATATAAAATATGTAACATATTTTTAATAGTTTTTAATATTTTGTTACATATTCTATACATTTTTATATATTTCTATGCACATTCCATTTTTGACGTGTTTTAATATGTTGTTTATTTATAACATTTTAATCATTTTTACGAAAGAAAAATTGCTTGTCAAAACAGGATATATAAATTTCGGATAACCTTTGTAGCTAGATTAGATGAGAACAAATCTTGCTTCGCAACTGGTAGAAAGTCATTAATTCAAACTAAAATGTCGTGTACTTCGTAGGTAAGAATACACTGGATACTGTTCGTGTTTTCGAAATGGTGGAACACGGCAAATACTCTAGTGTGATTTTGCTTGTTTCTGGAACAATATTTGTCCTCCAAAGCGGTCTGTTGAATAATTCAGACAAAATAAGGTTCTAAAAATTGAAATTTTAGATTACTCAATATTGTAAAAAATTAAATAATTTTATTGCTCGATTTATGAAAATCAGTATTGACGTTACATCAATTTAAGACAAATTAAGGGGATACAGTAAGTCATATATTTTACATTAAATTCAAATTTTTTGAAGTGTAGACATTTAAACAAAAAAATCTCGAATGCACCTTAATCAAGAGGTTTGGGGGGAACATACGATATATTAAAAAAACCTTCTTATATGGAAATTTTAGGATTAAAATGCAAATGTTTTCTTAACTTACAAAATGTTAAGATGTGTTAAAATCATAAATTATCAATAATATCATATTAATATCAATTTTGACTTTGATGTTAATTTATGCGCATAATTGGATATGGAATAGTTCGTTTTATAAACGTTAAAATTATTATATTAGGAAAAAACAGAAATATAAAAAAAATCAATTCTGTATCGCCACCATCCGAATATAGAAGTTGAAATTGTCGGAAGCAAATCAAATCTTTGTACTCACGATTTATGAAAAATTCCATGTCAAATAACCATAATAGCTGCCCATACATTACAGTCTTATTCGACCTCCTTGGACTGCGCCAGACTTTGCCCTTCAGTAATACTGCTAATCTATGGGTTATAACGGGTACATTCCTTCCCTCATCAGTCTAACAGGCAAAGCCGGTGACGGTTTTCATCCATCGCTGCCCATAATTTGACAGTGTTGTGCACGTGTTTGGTTGGATGATAGAATTATCTGGCAGTTTTCTTAAGAGAAAATTTATTATTATTAGTATAGTATATAACGATTATTTAACGATTAAATATTATGGCGGATAAAGACATGAGATTTTTATCTAAAGACTTCTTAACTGATTTTATTTAGTTGTATGAAAGTTTTCCGTGTCTTTGAAAAATAAAATCCAAAGAGTATGTTAACAGAAATTTAAAAAGTAACGCATATGATGAGATGGTAACGCTGTGGTATTATATTAAAACCTTGTTAAACAGAGTATAGCCTTTCTTTTTGCACTGTTCATAGTAAATATAAATTATGCATAATGTAGTTTATACATACAACATTAGTTACCATGTATCATTTAATAAGACTTTCGACTCGACGAAAGTCCACGGGCCAGGCAAAGAAATGGGATTTTTCAACAGTTTTATACCATTAACACAAAGTATTGGACTTCCACGGATTTAATAAACAACTTAGACCGCAAAACATTATTTCATGTTAGTGGGCAATGAAAGTACTGGTCCGTCAGAGACCAAACCTGACGGACCAGACCTGTCATCCAAAGCATGTGTGTAAGACTGTAATGTATGGGCTACTAATCTCAACAATAGAGAGGAAAAGCTAGCGGCGTTCAAGAATTAAACAAAGCAAGGTTTCTGCTTTTTATTCGTAACAATGTAATAAGTATCAAATTGTCAAAATTCAAAATCTATCTATAATCGTAAAAGCATCTTAAATAAAATTTATTCAAAATCCATTTATATCATTTTTAATCGTAAAAAAAATGTTAATTGTCTGAAAATTTATAAAAGAAACCTTCATACTTCACTTATGATGTCGCCACATTTTAGCACATGTGCGGTGTTATGTAAAAAGCGATTTTATTATGACAAATTATTGTTATGTGGAATAAACTGATATGCTAGTTATTGCACTAAAATTACCCCTGGCTAAATTAATGGTTTTCCTCTGAAACAGCCCCAGCATACAATTTTATGTTTATGCCCTTTTTTATTAACCTCGTATTATTATTAGCATTATAGCACTACGTGCTCTGTAAATGTAAAATAAACAAAGACGGATAGACATTGCTTGACGATTAGCCGAAAAAAAAAACGCAAAACATTAATAAACTAGACAAAAAAAGTCTATAACCGGAAATTATTTTCGAATATACAGGGTGAGCCAAGACGATTCTACAGGGTCAACTAATATTTTTTTTAAAATGAAATGCCATGTATAACAGAAAATTTTTTGGAACTTCTTTATGGCGTCCTTTCACTCCTGTATTATTATTGACTTTCTCCCAACCACTTGGATGTAATTTACACGTGTATATTAAAAATATCACTACAATCACAACTATCGATTTTAAGAAAAAATATGTTAGTACTTGTTATGAGACATCTGTGTGATGACACTCAGCCATTTTCACTTCCTAAAAGTATACAGGGTGGCCAAAAATAATTTTTAAATTTACGACTATTTGAACTGAATTTTCTCAATTTTTTTCAAATGGAACACCCTGTATATTTTTTCGACGATGTAATGTAGAATTTTTTGTATGTACATCTCTATGGCTATTTGTAACCATTTTCGATTTATTGAACAATAACTGCAAAATTCAGCAATAACAATTAAAAATGAGTTTTTTTTTCAAATAATTCAAGAGAAGGTATTATAATAACATGTCACATGAAGCGTATAAAAACATCACACCAACAACAATTCAAAATTTGAAGGAAATGATAATAAATGCTTTTAGAAGTATTACTCCGGCAATTTTATGAACAATAGAAACCTCATTCCAAAGACGCATAGAAATGCGTGTCAATCAAAATGTGGAGCACTTTTTATAATATCTTCTCTTGAATTACAAAAAAAATATATTTTAAATTTTTAGTGCTGAATTTTGCAGTTATTGTTCAATAAATCGAAAATGGTTACAAATAGCCATAGGGATGTACATACAAAAAAATATTCGATTTTCAATTCTACATCACATCGTCGAAAAATATATGTTCCATTTGAAAAAATTTAGAAAATTCAGTTCAGATAGTTGTAAATTTAAAAATTATTTTGGGCTACCCTGTATACTTTTAGGAAATGAAAATGGCAGAGTATCATCACAGAGATGTCTTGTAACTGGTATTAACATATTTTTTCTTAAAATCGATAATTGTGACTATAGTGATTTTTTTTAATATACTCGTGTAAATGGCATAATTTCAACAAAAGAAATCATTACATCCAAGTGGTTGGGAGGGAGTCAATAAAAATACAGGAGTGGAAGAAGGCCACAAGGAGGTTCCAAAAAATGTTCTGATATACATGGCATTCCATTTAAAAAAAATGTTAGTTGACCCTGTAGAATCGTCTTGGCTCACCCTGTATATTCAAAAATAATTTCCGGTTATAGACTTTTTGTCCAGTTTATTTATGTTTTTAAATTAATTTTCTAGCTATCATAGAATCATAGAACTCGACATTTCGAAGTCAGACGCACTATTGCCACACCCTGTATATTTTCAGTAACTGCGTTTGAAATTTCAATTAATCCACATGACTAAAACTTTTGAAACTGGAAGTTCATTACATGTCTCAACCTCTTATTTTTTAATTTCCAGCTAAAATTTATTCGAAGTGACGGAAATTGTATTGAGACGTCAGAAAATTACCAAATTTTGGTAAATTTAAAATATGATATTTAAATGTTCCATTGCTTGGCGGCAAATCTTTTGCAGTGTGATATTTTTTGTGAAAATAAATCATCGCTTGAGAGCAGAACTATTCTGTCCAAAATTTTCTGTCATTCGATTTTGCGCTCAAAGAATACATCAAATAGCGCCATATTTGGTGCAGAAATAGTTTATCCCTATAACGTAGGGTAATCAACAAAATATTTTTTCGGAGATCATTCTGTTTGGTGACTGTGTATTAAGGGACGAAATATCACTTTAGTTTTTGAAATCAGTAGGTGCACAGTTAGGGGCAATTTCAAAAATCTAGCTGCAAGAAGTACAATAAGTGCTACCTGTTTCTACACATTTTTGTTCATTATTGCCGGTTTTCAAATCAGAATTTATATGACATCCGCATGAAAGGCAAAATTTGCAAGAATGTAACCGAGTTTAATGTATGATTATTACTATTATCGAATTAACACCCAAAATACCTTGTGTGGCAGGGGGCTTTGAAATACACGAACACACATCAATTATACTGGGCTTAATTAATTTTTTTGAAGAAAATTGAGGAAATTAGCATGGGGTTGGAGGCCAAGTACGTTTAGCTTTCAACCAAGAAGACGCATTGAAAATATAAAGCATGAAATTCGGTTAATTCGTAATTCGTACTTTTTAAGTTTTCATGGATATACACAGACGGGCGCACATACTTAAAAAATCATTCATTTCCTTATACTATTGCTGTAAGAAAATGGAATTATAAAATAGATAAAAATAAATTTCTTATCGATTCGTAAACTCAATTAAGTAGAATAAACTGGTCATTTTTCGAACATTTGCATCCACTTGTCACAATTAGAATTATTCCGAATAAATATATAAAATTTAATGAACGGCTATTGGGTCAATAAAAAAAAGCCGTGTTGTTTGTACCCCCAATCATATTGCAGCTTCATATTAGTGTTGCAGTAAGTAATTTTAACATTTGCGAGAGACTATAACTATTTTGTGTCTCATATTTTGTATCAAGGCACCTATTATAACATTTGCTATTTCAAGACTGACCTAAAACATTCAAAGAAAAAGATTAACAGGCATATTTTATGTTACTGTAATAGCCTTAATCGGCAGGAAGCCATGCGTTCGAAGACTTAACATTCAGTATTAGTGTACTCTGGTATTAATTTCATTTTCCGAACCCAATGAAACCGCGATTTCTCGCTGATTGTCAAGAGCATACACATTTCGATCAAATAGTAATAAATGGCTTGGGAGTCATTTTACATCTTCAAAAGACTTAGATATTGGCCTGCATTTTCAAAATTTAAACACAAGTCTTGAATAAATCAATATAATGCAGTGTGAGGATTCTGGATTTGTTAAATAATCTCTTTTCAACGATATATATTATGTAGTAAAAACAACAAAGCAGAGGTTCGAACATGTTCCGCAGATGGCTTGCCCCTTTCTTCTTTATTTCATTTCGCTCGAGAGATAGAAACAACAAGGGTGAGTTCTACACACAATAAATTCACATTCTTCAAATTCAAATTCAAATAATGAAAATATACCAACTGCAAAAGAGAAAACTATTAAATGGCATCACCAAAACCATACGGTAAGATAAATAAGAAAATGGTAACAGGAAATTGCTAGAAATCATGGTTTGTGCCAGCGTCAATAAGAACGTGACATTTTCCACTGTAAAAGACAGTAACTTCAAATGCCGATGCCACAACAATAAGAAGAATTCTAAAGAATCATAGTAATAACATCATTCTTACAAAAGTGAAAAACCCCATGAAATTTTTACCACGCACAATATCCACTGCATGGAATTTTACCAAAAAATTAACGAGGACGAAAACTTCATTAGAAACGTAGTTTTCACTGACTTAAGACTTTGGAAAAACTAGTGAAAATCTAGGAGGCTTGGGATCCCGGAGTGTCCTAATCACTTGATCACGGAATCTATATATAAAACTCAGAAATATATTGACCGAATACGCCACCAAACCACCAATTTCAATACACTTTAAAATTAAAATTATACAAACTCCATTTTAAAAATAATTTGGTGAGAGAAACTGATTTTAACGGAAATTTAGTAGAATATGAAACTATTTGGTTTGTAGTAATATAACAAAATAAAGCAAATGTAATTAATATGTTACATTGCTACTAGCAATATGGTTACCACAACTGATGCGATACTGCAATTGCTCTGCGGAGTGGGGCCGCGTACTCACTAAATTCAACCTTGATATTGTTGTTGTTCGAAAGTCTCATGCGTGTACTAAACGTCGTAGGCCACTCATTAATTGGTCGTAACATTTCGTGATCGCTCCTTCTTGGTTCGATCTGTATAATAATATAAGCCTGCTTAAAAAAAAAACAAAAACGTTTGAAATTCAAAATGGCTCGAAAACTAATAATTATGAACCATTACATTTTTAGACTCGACTTTCTTAATTAAAAAAAATCATTTTGAATAAAATATAACTTATTCTTTCAAGATTCGTCTCTCAGATTCTGGGAGCTTGCGATGTTCAGGCTGGAGGTCACGCAGCAATTGCTGGACTGGCGGAGAGGGAAATGCCCATCTCTGCCCTAAAAGTGAGAGAAGCAAAAGACCAGCTAAGGTTGGAAATGAAATATATTCTTACTTTTCCCAGCAGGACGGAATGGTGTGAAGGGAGAATTGACTTCCCTTCGGACTCTCTGGTGTGCTACACATACGATTCTCGTGTAGCCACCTGGAAAGTGCAGGAGAACTTTGCTCTATGTTCGTACACCACGGTCTTCCATGCAGAGGTTTACGCCATCCTAGCGGTGTCATATGATCGAGCGATGCGTAACATATGGTATACATCTGCTCCAACAGCCAGGCTGCTCTAAAAGTGGTGTGCTCCCCCAGGTCGAGATCAGCTCACGTTCAGGAGTATGGCGATGCCCTAGAAGAGATTGCCAGGCATAAACAAGTAAGACTAATGTGGGTGCTAGAATATTCTGGGGTTCCAGGCAACGAGAAGCCCAATGATTTTGCTAGACTTGGAGCCGAGGAGCTCTGCCTCGGGTCTAGGCCTATACTGGGCATCACACAGGTCACGACAGCCCTCGATGAGTGGGCCCACGAGACACTGAGGGCCAACAGGGCCTGTAGGCAAACTCGAGATTTTGTGAGGTGCCGAACAAGTCAAGGTTGGTCTGGTTACTGGGCTGGAGTCGAAAGACTCTGAATCTTTTAATCGGAGTTCTGATAGGCCACTGCATACTTAGGAGACATCTGTCATTGACAGGTGTTGAGAAAGACCCTACATGTCCAGGATGCGGAAGTGATGAAGACGCATCTTACCATTTACTGGGGCAGTGTGAGCGTTCGAGCGCCTGAGGCACAGCATCTTCGGTACTGAGGAACTTCTAAGGGAGAAAATGATGTCCCTCGGACTAATTGACATCCTGATCTTCATTAGAAGATTGGAACAATTCGACGAGGGAGCAAGAGTAGTACATGGCTGAGGGAACAGCTGTGGGTTGGTAAAAATGGTCCGTCTTCAACCTACTTGCTTATCAGTCTCCCCCACCACTACCATTACCATTCACCACTTATAATCCAAAATACATAAGAAATTGTTTTGTAGAAAGAGATTCGAAAGCATTTTGTGGTGGCGGTTGAAAATAGATGAATGAAGATGTATAGGTAGGTAAGTTAATTAAGAATTAAATAAATGAGATGATAGAAGACTGTATAGTTGCTAAAAAATTCAAAAATTTAAATAAGGGCCTATTTTAAATTAAAGTGAATAGAAAGAAGTCTGACAAATTTTTTAAACATTAAAATTACGAAATGTGATAACTTTCGAAGGTTGTGATGTACCGAATCTTATTTACAAAAATTTTTGATCGATTTTTTGAACACGTTTTGTATGTTGTATGGTATATAATTTTGAAACATTTTAAATATACAGGACTCTAATGAAGTGAATGGTGTAAGCCGTTACTTTGTGATAATCAATCATGATCATATAACAAGAAAACACAATTTACTTTGTCTTCTATCACTATTTTATTATAACTTCACGTTGTGCCGAAACCGCAGTAACTGGAAGTTATAATAAAATAGTGATAAAAAAATAAAGTAAATTGTGTTTTCTTGTTATAACATCCAATGAAGCGAGTCGTATTTGGAATTATTGGAAATGATTTGACATAATTTTTTTTGATAAATAATAATTCAATTATATTGGTTTTGGCGCTGACCGTCCGTTTCATCTAAAAATAAAAAGTTGAATGATAGTGTAATAATTATACTGAGTGTAAAAAAATATTTTTTTCTTTGACAATGGATTTTATAGAGCCTCGATACATAGCAGTTTCCATAATAGTTTAAAGATATTTATTTTTAATGAGATATTAACTGGTTAAGGAAATACAAAGCAAGATCACGCACAAATTTTTGGAAAATATTAATGATCGTTTGTCAACTTATACACGCACAAAGATGACTAGAAATTGTCACGTTCTTAGCACATATTGCCAAAAACTTGTAAAGCGGAAGTATTTGCTGAAAATTAACTATTGTGATATTAATTAAAATTTTTGCTTTACAAGATTATTACTAGTAAAAATATTCAATAACACGCACAAAGAGTGCCTTGAATGTTTTTAAGAAAAAAATTTAAAAAAATGATTTTCTTGTTTCTAGTATAGTTCATTATTGAGAATGAAAACAAATAGGCAACTACGCTGAGATCGTGTGTATATACATGTCTATAAACACCCGTACAGAGGGGGCAAAAAACAATACGAATATATTTTAGGGATAAATCTATTATTATTATTATTATTATTAAAAATTGCAACTTTCAAGTTAAATCCTCATAAAAGTTCGTCTGATAATAGGAGTATACAACATATGAATTGTAGTGATGTGTATCGCATCTTTTGGTTCAATTAAGATTCATAAGGTGATCAAAGACCTTAACTTTTTTCGTTTTTTTCTTGTTGTTTTTTTTTACTATACAAATATAAAAAAAATGGGTTGGAACCTTTAATGTGAAGCTACTAATACTGACATGATTTTCCACTAAACATTAAAACATCATATGCTCAAAATGGGTGTAGTATATGGTGTTTTGATGTGAAAAGATGGAAACACGTTAGTGTTATAAAAAAAGTTGAATATTACCGTAACGTCTTGAAAACGAAACTTGTCAAAAATATACACTTGAAATGTTAAAAAATGCCCTTGAAATGTTTCTTTGAGCCCGCGGGTGCAGAGGTTTACTCTCCTGGTAATATAAGAAATAACCGGTAATCCCATTTTCTCTTGTAAGCTTAGACAACATATGCATGTCGAAAAAAATCCCAACAAGAAAAAGATGATAAATGAAGAAAAAGCGACAATAATTTAAATTTTCATATTTGTTTGTAAACCGTTACCATTTTCGATCTAATTTCGATCGTTTCCATTGGAGGAAAAATTCGTGTTTCGATGTCCGTTGAATGCTCTTAACATGTTTATTTTTGTCATAAATATCTTCTTCTTGCAGTCGTTTAAATATTACATATTTTTTCGATTTTATGTAATTGTGAGAACCGACCTGTATAAATGAACAGTAATTTACGTTAAATCTTATATCTGTTTATTTATTAGGTATTTTAGTTTTTTTAGTATACTCGTTTAATTTTATATGCAGTTGAAATCGGATATAAAATTACATACAGTATATTTCGATTCTAACAATTTAAGTTAAAAAAGTTATTGACTCTGTGAATTGATTGGCTTAATAGTAAAATATATTATTATTATATTCATCAGTTTATGCGCTGGCATATGAAATGAACATTATGAACGCAACGTATCTTTTTGGGAAAAAATTGCACAGTGGCGGAACTAGCTTAAATTTAAAGTTGTGCCTCTGAGTGGGCCACAAATATTTCTGTAGGGCCAATAAACACAATGAATATGAATTAAATATTTACTCACTTATTTTAAAAAATTAAAATTCGCCGGTTATTACGCAGACTGTCAAATTTCGTTATATTTAATTTTTAATTGTGTACAATTTTCGATTCCATGTTTATAATTGCAAGATGGTTCAGTTTTTCATTTGTCATAGAATTGCGGATATATGGTTTTTTAAACCTATCCATAAATTTTTCTCCTGATTATGAAAAACAATTTTTTGCTAATATTTTTCAAATTGTCTACAAAATAACCTTGGTTGTTTTTTATCGTCTTATTTATATTAACGTCCTGGCGGAGTTTAGTACATTGTTATTCCACCACTCAACCAGAACAGACACACAGTAACCATTCCCTCCGACATTTACCAGATACCGCAGCTGAGACTCGAACTCAGAAGAGATAGACGGTGACTAGTCATGGCTGTGTTTAGCACATTCCACCACTCAATCAGGTCAGACACACAAACAACAACCATTCCCTCCGAGATTTGGCAGATGCCGTAGCTGAGACTCGAACTAAGGAGAGATAGATAATGACTAATCGTGTTCTGCCACACAACAACACTCCAGACAACTGTGCTATCGTCTCGGTATTTAGTCTTTAGTTTTATTTTAAAATATGGCATGGGTCCCATGCTCCGCAATTTTTAGATATGGCATAACGTATAATTCACCAGCCGCGGCCCGCTCTTAGTTCCACCACTGAATTTGCAACTACCTTAAGAAGATGAAAAATATGATGCCCTATTCCTTTCATCTTCATAAAGTAAAAAGCCTCTCACTAAAGGTATAATATAAGATGCATGTCGTATGGCAGTTTTCTAAGCTGATGTATATGTACCGCAAAAGCCCGATAACCAGTAAATCCCAAGATTTACCATTTTGACTTGATAAATCTATGAAAAATTTTCCTAGATTTGTCATGTCAAATTGACAAATAATCCTCGGTTTAGCAATTTACTGGTTGTTGGGCGTTTACGGTAACATATACTTACGTACTATATATATATATTTTACAAGCAAGTCATTCACGGTGTAATATATGGAAATGAAATAGAACAACTCTTATTTTTTTGAAATTTAATTCAAAGGAACAAAATTCATACAAAAATGAAAAATATAGTAGAACTATATATATATGCGTAAACTTACAGTCGGCCACAAAAACGTTCTTTATAATTTTTTTTTTTAATTATAACAATCTGAAAATATATTAGAAATCATCAGGACTAATTTAAAGACCTGTACAATACAAAAAAAAGTTATGTTCCTATAATCAAAAAATGATGGTAAAGTCATAAATTTTGGTGGTGTTAAAAATACTTTTAATAAAACTTATATTTAATAAAAACCAAACATGGCTATTTAAAATGGTTGTAGGCCTTTGCTACTACTTTAACCAGAGTTGCCGTTGCAAAGCATTCTAATTTGTAAAGGACATTTCTAAGGTTGAGTTAAAAAAATTCAATTTGTAAAATTTAGATGAAAAATGAAAATATGAAATAGCAAAAAAGTAAAAAACAAATAGAATTGCAAAAACAAAATATAAACATATAATTCTATAAAAAAAATACACAAAATATAATATTGTTAATCTAAACAACATTACGCAGTATGACCACGATCCTTGACACCACGACCCTCGCAATAATATTAGTGAGGGTGAACATTTAATATTATCCAGCGGAGAAATCAAATTGCCCAAGCTCAAGTAAATATTCCTATTGTTTTTACCTGCACTCTGCACAATTTTTGACATTGGAGTACAAATTAATTTAAGAGTAGGACAAAGAGTAAAATGTGGCAAAGTAGAACTGTCCTAATAGGAGAATGCTTAGCCACCCTAATTATAACCACTAGATTAATATAAAATTGTAGTTGTTTATTTTTGTTATAGATAAAACTTGTGATAAAAAAATTATGTAGGAATTTTCATTGTCAGACCTTTTTATTATAATTAAAATAATAACCAGCAATTTATATTATTGTAGTCGTTAGAACAATAACAAAGTCCTAAAAACATTTTAACCAAACCAAACCTGTAATAATGTCCTATTTCCACACATTCTGCAAAATCCTGATTTTAAAGGTTCTTTTAGAACACGGCTGTAATTTGGTGGAAGAAATCGGTATAGGTTTGTTAACCAGTTTTTCACTATGCAAATTTGTTTGTTTCTATTTATATCTAATAGCTACATTTCGCTATTCACATTTCATTATTATTGTCCAAAACTATCTGTAACTACAAAAATGGACAACCCGTTATTGCAGTTATTGTTTTAAAGTTTTATGAAAAATCCAAATGCATTTTTCAATAAAATTTAAAACACTAAACATGAAATTAATTTAAAAGTTGGTACAACGAAAATTGCATTTAATTTATTTATGATTTGGGAATGTTTCGTTTTATACTATTCCTAATACCTAATACTGGTATGTGCAAGAAATTGTTACAAAAATGATGATTTGATGATTGATGACTTTGTGTAGGTTTGCTTTTAATAATACCTATATACATCGAGTATGTAAGGTATTTCTTGTTTTTTGTCCCTCAAAACATTATCTTAAAAATTCATTATGATAAGTCTTGTGAGTTTTGGTGTAATAATTAATGATACTAAATAGTAGATGTAATTAAGCATATGTAATAATAGTAGGTTTTTGTTTAGTTTGTAAATATGAATATTGGATCCTAAAAAAAGTACTAATTCTCGTGATGATAATGCTAATTTACGTCAATAATTTCGACATTGAATTATTAACATTAACATTCACATCATAAAACTATAAACACTAATTGTGAACTGTCAAAAGCAAAACAATACGTTTTTTTGGCTGCTAATATTAGTTGATTCATTTGATGGATACTTGTAAAGTACGTAAGGTTACTAACTTAAAAAATATATCTGTTTTATTATTTATACCTATGTATAAACTATTTGTTCGTATTATTATTTATAATAATTATAAGCATACAATTTTTATATATTCCATTTCATAATGTATAGGTAATAAGGGAAAAACTAATTAAGCTGATCAAAAATTTGACAGAAGAATTTAATAAAATATTAACAGGTCAATTATCTGCAGAAGGGACAAACAAGGAGGAACGCGGTTAAACAAAAATTGGTTATAAAGAAGCCAGAAACTATTTAATCCGCACTCAAATAACCATTCACAGTTTACAAAATATTTTATTTATAACGTTATTGGAAAATATTTATTACTGAAACAAAATTTCAATAACATGTACTGCGCACAGTTTAGAATATACTGAAATTAGGCATTTGGTAAAAATTATATTCCAAATTCTATTTCTACAAATGATAAATCATATTCCAAATTTCTGGTAATGAAGTAAGGCTAATAACGAAATTACTATTACAAATTTTTACATGTACATACACAACAATGGTTAACACTTGAATTAACCAATTATTATTATTATTTATGACGAACAAAGTAATTCTGCTTGTTTTTCCTCTCTTTGGTAATCGGGGGCACTGTTTAGTATGTACACACCGCACCACAAAAATTAGAAAATATAGCAAAGACGGTCAAAATGTGATATATTTTACTTAATTATCATGAAATGGGCTATATCAATCTATCAATATAAATGTCTATATCATAAGTAAATACCTTGTATCGCCATATGCATTCTATCAGGTTTTTATTGTTTTTCTGTAAAATTGACAATACAATTATAGATTTGTTAATGTAAATCACATAAAAAAAATCAAATATATTCTTTCTGGGCTCCATTCATGTGGTTGGAAAAAAAATTACACATAATAAAAACAATTGTTAACATGTGTTAAATTCTCGTGATAAAGTTGATCTATTTCAGAGAACTTAATTGATACGAGTTTTTAATTAAAAATATAAATTTTTGTACATGAAGAAATATTAATACAATAATAATACGAATGTTCACAAAACATTCGATTTTAGTATATGTATCACACCTCATTTATAATTTTTGAAGTATCTTATCTTCTAAATTTCAATCAATTCAAATTATATATAATTTTGGCAAATATTATTATAGGGACTCCAAATAAACATTCTGATCTTCAAAGGATTTTCAATTAAATTTTATAATTTTATCATTTATTATTGATACAGTAACACCTTCTATAACATAACAAATCTATTACCAAAGTAATTCAGACGATATACATACGCAAAAGAAATAATGGAATAATAGGTATGTAATTTTTAATCAGATTCTAAAAAATTATATTCTATTTTTTTTTAGTATGCAATTGGCTAAGAAATTTAATTTAAGTGAAATTTGTTCCATGATAATATTCCATATTTTTACTCAAGTGCTATTCCTACACGTTTTTAATATTAATTGACTGGAGTAACTATAAAATAGTTAAATGAGAAATTTCTGATATAAACAGAACCAGTTAAAAGTAAATTAAAAGAGATGTTCTGAATTGCATTACATATAGAAGGCAATATTTTCTTTATGTATACATTTCAACATCAAAATATAAAAAATATATAATATAAAACACATTTTGTCAAATCTCAAACTAATGAAACCTGAAATAATTCAATTACTGAAAATGCAAAACTTTACTGTTTTAATCTTAATTGTGTTGTCAATCTATCGTAATTGTTATAATATATTTGTGATATAGTGTGTAGTAGTATAGAAAGTATTTATTGTTTCTAACATCATCTATTTTATAATTATAATATTTTAATAGTTATTATTTTTGTTCGTATATATGTTTGAATTTTATATTTGTTACGGAAAAATAGAGCGGTATTAGAATTCATTTAATTTATAAATATTTATTATAATAAATACATAATTTAGGTTTAGGTTACATTAAAATACATTGAATTTTTTAAAAATATATTTTTACATGCGAGTTCAATAAAAATAAACGCCATATAGAGATACCTAGCAGCAACATAATTTATTAATTTAACAGCGAAGCGAGATACTACATTCATGTTTCAAGAGGAGTTTAAAAATAAAGTTTTTTATTATGTGCAGACACGTAGAAATTATTTAAAAAAAAACTTGTATCAGAAACCCTATATGACGTTTGTTTTTTTACAAGATATAACTCATTTGACAGTCGTCTGGTAGGTATATTAATATAAATATTAATGTTTTTACTTACCTATGTATATCATATATGAATTTTAACTTAACTGTTGATAGCAATGGAACAATATGCATCTACAAAAATACTTTCTCGTTTAAAAATTGTTGGTAATAAGTAAAATCAAAAATGTACAGGTTTATATAAATGATTAGGAACAGTTTTCAAAACTTTACGTAAAGAGGTATGATAGGAAAATGTTAGAAATAGTATGACTTGTGAAAAAGGAACTTTTAATATAGATTGCCGTATGCATTTTATTAAACCGCGTACTTATAAATTACTTTCTTTGGAAAAAATACAAATCGATTTCTGACAAATACCTACTACTACGTAAAATTTGCTGAAAATCATAGTCTTTGATTTGGTAACAGAAATAAATATATAACGCTTTTTTAAAAAAAGAGTAATTACATCAATTAAAATTTTAGTATAATGATTAAATTAAACGTTGAAAACAAAGGATGCGGCAATTTTTATCGCTATTTGGATACGATTATAATGTGATTTAGACTGAATTCAAAATAAGATCATTAGTTGTACCATAAGTTTAGTAATATGATAAACTGGTTCATCCCATTTTCAATTTAAGTGTAATATTGTTCCATTTTATTAATTTCGATGTAAGGCTGCTTGTTTATTTTTAAACTTAATGTCCTAGATTTAGGAAACCATACTTTCCCTACTCTTCTAAAATGTTTAAAAATTATGCGTTTAAAATTATTTAAAAAACAAGCAGCGTTTTTAATAATCTACATGTTACTCTACATTTATTAATCTCTACATTTGACGTAGAAAATTACAAAAATATGGTGTACTTGTAGTTACGAAATTACTGATAATAGAATTCCGTTAGACGTTAGAAAAACAATATTTGAAATATTATACTGGACTCTAAAGAGTATTGTAATTTTATTCGAATATTAATATTCATGTTGTACATATTACGTTCTAAGAGGCATGTGACCAAAAAATTATTACTGTACATGATTAGATATAGATTTAAGTTGCAGTAGTTAATCACACTTATAAAATCCTAAATTGTATTTTTGAAATTCAAATAAAATTATTAATACTAAATATTGTAGTTTCTATTCTATATTTTGCAGTGAAGATTAAATTCCCTGACGTTTCCAGGTTTACCTCAAGATTTCTAGGAAATCTTTTTTCAATTTGTTGGTTTTTAAGTAGTAAAAGTAAATTTATATTTATTTTAATCAACATTTCTTAATTGCGTATAATAATTTTGCAGATATCGTAGAGAATTAATTCTTAAAAGTTACAATTTTAATATAAAACTTTCAAATGCAAACTATTTTCCAAAAAAAAAAAAATGTTTTTAAAATCATTGAAATTTTGTAGTTTATATCTTTTCTCGTAACGTTTACTAATATTTTCTATTTCTTATTTTGTGGTAATTTAATTTCATTTTCTTCTTTTCAAGTGACATTTCTTTCATTTTCTTTCTTCTGCGACTGCTTTCTCCTTTAATATTCTTGTAAAATCCGATTATAGACAAATGTGTATTATTTATTGAATTATTCAGATAATTAGTTAAAATCCATGACCATTGCCATTATTACTTTATCATCTATCCATAGTATTGACGTCGTGAAAAAATCATGTTCCAGATTAATTATAAGATGAAAATGGACGTTTTGAAACCAGAAAATAAAATATTTATGGAATGTCGTCTGTGTCGCTGGTCATTGTTGTGCTATTATTTTCACAAACACGTCTCAATGTATAAATCTGAAACTTTACATATAATATCTCGGGGATTCAAGAACCCTATTGAAGATCTGTGGAATTGGTGCACCAAGAGGGCAAGTCTCAAAACAAACACTGCGTCAAATAAAAAAGCATGTCAAATAAAAATTGTTTAGTCAGTCCTTATTGGATGTGTGCCGAAAAGAACTCTTGAAATTTTCTTGTCGGTCTAACCGCTACTGAGAAAAACAGTCTAAAATTAATTTCATTCAATTAAAAAAAAGTGAAGTGGGCTCGACAGTATTTTCTCATCATAATCAATTTGAAAAATAAATATTTCGTTTTACCTTGTTTTTCTCATTTATATTGTTTATCTTATTTATATTATTTTCCTATTTGTTCCGTTTATTCTATTTATCCCATTTATCTTATTTATCTTTTAACTTTTCTCTTCTTGATCTTATTTAATTTATTTATCTTTATCGTTTTATATTTTTTTAATTTTTTTTATCTTATTTACATTTATCTCATGTATCTCATTTATCTTATCACATTTATCTTATACAGTGTGTTCACCGATGGGGTTCCAAAGATGAGAAATTTTATTTGTGGCTTTATGGAAAAATCATATCTTATAAAAATTCGAATAAAAATGATTCTCTTCTTTTTAAAACATTTTGTTCAATTCTTGTGACCAGCCCGTATAGAAAAATTTGATTCTGAATATATTTTTGGGTGTTTCGCAACCTTTTGTGAAGTTTGAGAGAAAAAAAATCGTTTTCACGTATTTGGTTATAGTATATGCAAACTTGATTTTGAATATGTTCTTGGGAGTTTGGCAACAAGCAGATTTTCTTTTTTTATAGCGTATGACATTTTGCAATAAAGCCATAAATAAAGAACTTTTTCCTATTTGGGACCCATCCGTAGACATACTGTATATCTTATTTATATTTTATATTATTTATCATAATATCTTAATTACTAATTACTTATCCTATTTATATTATTTATTGTTTATTTTAGTTATTTCATAAAATAAAATGAAAATGATATTTTTAATTAGAACAATTTATTTTTTTTCATGTCAAATTGAATATGATGATGAGAAAGTACTGTCCCGGAGCCTCTAGCCATTTTTTCTAGCCGAGACTGATTTTTTGAAATTTCCTGACCTCTGACTTTTATTATACATTTTACAATTTCTGACTTTTTCCGGTCGCTCCAAACCCTGTTCTATATTATAAATATACAATACAAATTATTTCCTTCATATGTCAATTTGTAATTTTTAACCAATCACAATATTTTAAATTCCGTAGCAACGCGAAATATCAGTTGCTATTTGAATTCTACGTGGTAACGGGAAATCTCAGCGAAAATTTCACACCTGTGTTTTTTACCCAATAAAATGTGTATTTTCTCTAGTGTCACCAGGGTAACCCAGGTATTTTTTTGGAATTTTTTTGTACTGGGTACCCTGGAGAGAATTATATATGTGTGAAATTAGAAACGTTTCTGAGTTAGCAACGTCTCTGATAGTAATGGTCTCCGAGACAATTATAAGAGGCGGACAATTCACTAAAAACGTTTTATGCTTTTCCGCCAATGGTTGTTATTAAAATATATTCACTCCTTATATTTGGGTCAAAACTCATATCGGCCTTGTCAATAATGAAAAAGTCGACCAGTTAGCCAAAGAAAGTATCGTTTCAGGAATAGCCTTAGATAATGCACCATGTCTAGAAGATTACTTTGGTAAATATAAATCTCTACTAAAAAAGCAATGGTCACAACAATGGAGCGAATATTGTTTCACTAATCCAACATGATATACACTTATACAGCAAGAAATCCCACAAGAACACTGGTATAATAATTGTAATTATTCACGAAAGAACATAACACATCTAAGTAGACTTAAATTTGGGCATGGCTGTTACCCGTATCACCTACATAAGATAGGTATAGTAGCATCCGATCTATGTGAAGAATGTAATGAAATAGGGGACCTAGATCACATTTTCTTTAATTGCAAAAAACATAGTCAACAGTCTAATGTACTATATAACAACTTAATTAAATTAAAAATAGAAACCCCTTTCAATTTTTTGCATCTCTTGGCACTAAATAAAAAAAAAATTGTAGATTGTTTAATTTTATTTATAAATCAAACAAAAATCAAAATTTAGAGTAGGCTTAGCTTGTCACCCATTTTTGTCTGTCCCAGTGTGTTTCAACCCAATCTATCCGTGGTCACTAAATGTGCATGTGTACTGAATAAATGCCCTGATCGACCCCTGGGCGAGAAGCGTGTGTCCCTGTCCTTATCCTTTTGTGTTCTATTTAAAACTTTTTATATTCGTTTGGTTTAGGTTAGATTTAGGAAAAAAAAAAATTTAGTTAATATATAAATATAAATACTTCATAAATTAGTGTCTGGCTGTGGGTCAATCGCCCTAATGCCATTAAAAAAAAAAAAAAAAAAATTCACTCCTTATACGCTATTACCTCGAAAACGAGGACGCGTGCCTCCCTGTAATTTTCACATTATACTAAATAAAAGGCGTTTTTTTTTTAGTCCAACTATCAGTTTTTCTCAAAAACCCGTAGGAATCCCAAAATATGCAAAAAAGTGAAATGTGAAGTTAGCAAGGAACATTTTTTCTCGAATATTACGAAGTGTGCCACTCTGAATTTTTCACATTATTCTAAATAAAAGACGCTTTTTTTCAGCCCTATTATCAAATTTTCCCAAAAACTCGTAGGACGTTCTCCATATGAAAGTAATACAAATTGGGGTTCGCTACAACTTAAAAATAATATTTTTTTTCTCGAAAACTACGAAGTGTGCTACCCTGGAATTTCTACATTATACTAAACAAGATGTGTTCTTTCCAACCCTGCTATCAGAATTTTCCAAAAACCCGTAGGAGTCTCGCCATATGCAATAAATTTAAACTGAGGTATGCGACGGCTTAGGAATAATAATTTTTTTCTTGAAAACTACGAAGTGTGCCACCCTGTAATTTTCACATTACACTAAACAAAAGGCGTTCTTTTCAGTCCATCTATCAGTTTTTCTCAAAAACCCGTAGGAATCCCAAAATATGCAAAAAAGTGAAATGTGAAGTTAGCACGGAACATTTTTCCTCGAAAATTACGAAGTATATCCCATATTGTAATTATTTCCACATAACATCAACTAAGCTGGTATAAAATAAAATGATCGAACAACTATTATAAATTTTTCTAATGAATTATTTGAGGGAACCTCTTTTTTTAAGTTTATTCTTGAATTTGACACTTATTTATTTATAAAACGAAAATGGTTGCAATTAGCCATAGGGAAGTACTTACAAAAAATGTTCGTATTTCATTTCTACATTACATCGTCGAAAAATATACAGGGTGTTTCATTTGAAAAAATTGAAAAAATTCAATTTAAAAAGTTCTTAATTGAAAAATAAACACTTATTTATTTATAAAACGAAAATGGTGGCAATTAGCCATAAGGAAGTACTTACAAAAAATGTTCGTTTTTCATTTTTACATCACATCGTTGAAAAATATACAGGGTGTTCCATTTGAAAAAATTGAGAAAATTCAATTTAAAAAGTTCTTAATTGAATACTAATTTTTGGCCACCCTGTACATTTTTAGGAAATGAAAATGATTCAAAAACATTAATTAGATGTCTCGTAACTGGTATTCACATAAGTTTTTCTTAAAACCCATAATTGTGACTGTGGTGATTTTTTTAATATCCATCTGCAGATGGCATTATTTCAACAAAAAAATTCATTACATCAAAGTGGTTGAGAGATAGCCAATAATAACATAGGAATGAATAGAGCCTAGAAAGAGGCTTCAAAAAATGTACTGATATACATAGCATTCCATTTAAAAAAAAGGCACTTGGTCCTGTAATTTCGTCTTGGCTCGCCCTGTATGTTCGAAAATAATTTCCAGTTATAGACTTTTTTCTCTAGTTTACTTGCAATTTTTTAAAAAATTTCTAGCTATCATACTTTCACTCCTGTATTATTATCGACTCACTCTCAACCATCTGGATGTAATGAGTTTTTTGTTGAAATTATGCCATTTATACGTGTATTTTAAAAAAATCACTAGTCACAATTATCGATTTTAAGAAAAAATATTGTTACGTGTTTTCTATCCACACAAACACCTCTACTTGTAGAGTCGTTGATTGAAAGTCCAGGTAACACTTACTCACTACTTTATTTACTAATTAACAATTAATAATAATAGATTAATTAATGTCTTAACTATAATCACAACTGAACACTTATAAGTCTCTTTCTTATTTCTTTACTCGTTCACGTTCGACTTAAGATTGATTCTCGGCCCACTGTGTGTCTTATTTATACATCCATTTACACGATCTAGAGCATTTCAGAATATTCCCGGCCGTTCGCGTACAATTCGACGGTGTTACGACAAAAAGGCGTAAGCGACAATAATCTGCAAATGAGATTATTATCGAAAACATATCGTAAGATATAAGCCTTTCGAGAATCGTTAAAATTGAAGTTGAATAAGCGTAATCGATAATTTCCATTGTGAATAAACTGAGATTATAAATTAATAAACGCCGAAATCTCATAGTAGTACGGGTTGAAATGCTCACCTGCGATTATTTCGACACCCAGAGCAAGGTATTTTTTGTTTAACTATTTTTAATTTTATTAAAACAAAATTAAACTTAGAATAACACATTTTACATGTTCATCAATATTTGGCTCTCCTGTAAAATTTGGTAAAAGCCGCTTACGCCTTTTTGTCGAAACACCGTCGAATTCCAGTCTCATCTAACCAGTCTACACAGTCCAGTGGCGTAACACTGCCCCCTCCTTAAGCCTGAACGTCCCGATCAGGCAATTCATTGTTCCCTGCATACTTGGCTAGTCTCTCTATATGCACCACCTTCATCTTGGATTTTGGACTTTGCTGAATTCTATATACAACGTCGTTTAGTCTAGTGACGACAGTGTAAGGACCTTCCCAGGGCGGGTGAAGCTTCAGGAACCTGCCTTTCTTTCGTTGTGGGTTATACAGCCCAACCAAATCTCCAGCCTGGAACCCACCTGAATTCGCTTTAAGATCATAACGAGCCTTCATGCGATCCTTGCTATGGCAATTCGGTCTCGTACCAGCTCATGAATGTTCCTTAGCCGTTCACCAACTTCATCGGCGTAGTCATTTATGGAAAGTCGTTCCTCATCTGGTGTGCCAAACACCAAGTCACATGGCAGTCTAATCTCACGTCCAAACAACACGCGAGCCAGCGTCTGTTTTGTTGTTTCATGAATGGAGGCCCTGTAGGCCATAAGGAAAAGAGGTAAGTGCCGGTCCCAATCTCTCTGATGTTTCTCAACCACTTTGGATAAGTGCTTCTCCATGGTTTTATTATATCTCTCTACCATTCCGTCTGATTGTGGATGTAGGGCTGTTGTTCTTGTCTTATGAATTCCCAGTAAGCGACACATCTTCTGAAACACCCCTGATTCAAAGTTTCTTCCTTGATCCGAATGCAATTCTAGGGGCACGCCAGAGCTTGAGCGACAGTGGCTGCTTCTTGGTTGGGTATGGCATAAGCTTCAGGCCACTTACTGAAATAGTCCATGGCAACTAAAATGTATTTGTTCCCATCATCTGTCATGGGGAATGGACCAGCTACGTCGATCGCAATTCGCTCAAAAGGAGCCCCTACGTTATATTGTTTCATTTGACCCTTACTTCTTGTATGTGGCCCCTTACTTGCCGCATAAACTTCACATTTGCAGCACCAAGCCTCAACATCTTGGCGACTGTTCACCCAGTAGAATCGTTCGCATACTTTAGTGAGAGTTTTGTTGATGCCAAAATGTCCGCCAGATGTTCCATTATGCACTTCCTGGAGTACTTTTGGTATGCGACACCTGGGAATTACCAATCTCAAAGAAATTTCCTTCCCGTCTGGACTTTTCCAAGCTCTTTTCAACAGTCCATCCACTACTCTAAGGGAATCCCATTATGCACACAAAGCCTTCAGTCCCACTGCCTTGTCTGAAATGTCCTTCCAGCCAGGTCGGACTCCTCTTTCTTTCCACTCCAAAATAGGACCAGTTTCTTGATCTTTTAACTGCTCTTCTCTTAATGTCTCTTTTGTCCAATCGTCAGGAATATCAATTTTAACGGTGTTTACAATTATTATTATTATATGTTCGATTTTAAAATCGTACTGCTGCAGTTTTTCTATCCAGCGAGCAAGTTGGCCTTCCGGAGTCTTCAATTGCAATAACCACTTTAATGCAGCATGGTCGGTCCGAACTTTAAAATGTTGTCCATATAGGTACTTGTGAAAATGGTCTATGGACTTGACAATGGCCAATAGTTCTTTCCGTGTCACACAATAGTTACGTTCTGGCTTCGACAACGTCTTGCTGAAGTAGTCAATTACTTTTTCCTGTCCATTTTGAATTTGGGAAAGAACACATCCAAGTCCAGAATTACTCCCATCTGTGTCTAATACGTAGAGGCCTTTCCGTTCTGGGTATGAAAGAACTGTACTCGAACAAAGTGCTGATTTTAGTGTTCTGAATGATGTTTCGCACTCTTGTGTCCATTGGTACTGAACCTTCTCTTCTGTAAGCCGGTGTAGTGGCTTCGCAATATCAGCAAATCGTTCCACAAATCGTCTGTAATAAGTGCATAGAACAAGGAAGCTTCGTACTTCGAGAACATTTGAAGGCCTCGGCCAATCTCGTACTGAGGAAATCTTGTCTGGGTCTGTTCTTATCCCCTCCGAAGACACGACATGTCCTAGGAAATTTACCTCTTTCTGAACATTAAGCACTTTTTGGGATTCAATTTCAGGTGTGCATTTTAAATTCTTCCAAACACTTCTTGAAGGTTCTTCAAATGCTCCTTAAAATCTCGTCCCATAACCATCACATCATCAAGATAAACTATACATGTCTTCCAAGTTAGTCCTCGTAGTACCAGTTCCATCAGTCTTTCAAAAGTCGCTGGCGCATTGCACAGGCCTAAAGGCATCACAGTGAATTGATAAACGCCACGTCTTGTCTTTGTCATCTGGATGAAGTCCCACTTGCCAATATCCACTTCGAAGATCTAGATTGGAAAACCACTGTGAACCTGCCAACGTACTTAGTGTGTCATCAATTCGGGGTAACGGATAGCTGTCTTTTCTAGTGACGTCATTCAGCTTCCTGTAGTCGACACAGAATTTTAAAGTTCCATCTTTCTTAGCAACCAAAACTACTGGCGACGACCAAGGACTGGTTGATTCCTCAATAACTTTGTTTTTAAGCATCTTCTGTACCATTGCAGAAGCCTCTTCTTATTTTGCTAATGGGAGGCTCCTAGGTGGTTGACGAATAGGAGCTGATTCACCAGTATTTATCCGATGTTGTACTATGTTGGTCTTTGTAAGAGTTTCTGTGTCTTTTGCAAATATTGTACTTGCTTTCTTCAAAAATTTTAAAGCTTCTCTATGTTCATCTGGAGTTAAATGTTTTAACTGGGCATTTAACATCTTTACAACTTCTTGGTCCATATCTGTAGACGAAGCTCCAATGATTTGTTCCTCACATCTCGCAATCCATGTAACTGGTTCGTAGGTGCTAATTGCTTCACCTTCTTTGAACGTCACTGAGTGTGAATTTAGGTTAACCATTCTAATCGGTATCTTATCTGTAGTCTGTGTTAAAGTTCTTGCCAGCATCACATTGTCTGTCATTTTAATTGAGTCATCCTTCTCAACGAGGCCAAAGCGGTATCCCACAGAATTTTCCTCCAGGACTGCCTCAATTACTTTCTCTGTTCTTGTAGGAATTTTTATGGTCCTCAAAGTTAGTAGCCTAATATTATTGAATTTTTCATCTGCCGTTGAAAGAATAATTTCTTCATTTTCAATCCTGAGAACTCGTTCTCCAACATCAAGTACAAATCCATATTTTTCCATAACGTCTAATCCTAAAATGAAGTCATCTGTAATGTCAGCTACGATAACTTGATGTTTAAAACATAAGCGGCCAATCTGTAGCTCCATGTCGACTTCCCCATGAACCGCCGCCCTATCTCCCGTAGCTGTTCGGATGACTAATTCATTCTGTTCTTTATTTACTTTGAAACCCATTATGAATCCTGCACGTATTATTGATGACGTAGCTCCTGTGTCGATTGTGAACACACATTTCTTCTTATTTACATAACCCTTCAACAACAGACTACTTTGAACTCTCCGAAGTTGGGAAACTTTTATTTCTCGGGGGTCACAACATTTCTTGGCCAGCGCAGCCCCCAAATTGCCAGCCATCTTTAGTTTTCCTGAGGCACCTCAACCACAGCAGCATTTACCATTTCTGGGCTGCGTTGACGACAGTTCCTCTTGATATGGCCCACTTTGCCACACCTATAAAAACGGATGCCTCCATTCGGCCTCCCACTACTTTGTTGTTGGTCTTGTCTCTGCTGGGAGTTCGATTTTGTCAGTAGTTGGGTCAACGTCTTGTGTAGATCAGATATCAGGTTTTTTGTGTTATTTTCTGGCTTGTCTTCCTCCACACTCACAGCTCGTACTCTCTGATTTGTTTGTGTGGTATCCTTATAGGCAGCCTCAATCTCCAGTGCATGTACTAAAGCCTCACTACTAAGCTTATGCCTGGCCAACTTAAGAATTCGCCTAACTTCCTGGTCCCTTACTCCATCAATAATTGTACCAACTGCTAACTGTTGTTGAAATTCCATTGGTGCATCAGGATAGGCTGGATGGGCTAATCTTTCTACGGCAGCTTCGAACTCCTGGAGGCTTTCTCCACCTCATTGTCTGCGTGATTTGAGCTGAGCCTGATATACTTGGGCGAGATGTTGGTCGCCATATCTTAGTTCTAACGATGCCTCCAAAATGCTAAAGTTTTGTTGCTGTGCGGCAGGAATTGTTTGGAGTAGGTCTAATGCTTGGCCCCTTAGTGCTAATACCAATGCTGTTGCTTTTTCCTCATCGTTCCAGTTATTTGAACGTGCAGCTGCCTCAAATTGTCTCTTATATGTTGACCATGAACTTTGACCATCGAAGGAAGGTGGTTGTAACCTAGTACCAGACGACAGTACTAACTGGCCACCCTTCTATCTTAATTGTTGTTTAAGTCGGGCTACTTCTTCCTTAACTTCAGTTATTTCTCCTTCAAACTTTCCTCTAAATTCACTGACTTCTTCTTTAACTTCTATGACTTCAGCCTGTACATCTTCCTTCAATTGTTCAGTGACCGAGAGCATGACTTGATGCTGTCCCTTCATAATTTGACTTAATTCTTCCTGGCGTTCCTTTCTTTGCTCTTCCTTTTCTTCCTGTCGTCTTATTTCCAGGCCTTCGATCATTTTTATCAAGTATTCTTTTTCTTCCTGGCGTTTTTTCTCTTGTTCTTCTTTTTCTTCCTGTCGTCTTCTCTCTTGGTCTTCTTTTTCTTCCTGTCGTCTTCTCTCTTGTTCTTCTTTGTCTTCCTGTCGTCTTCTTTCTTGATCTTCCATAATCTTCCTTTGTTCATCTTTCTCTTCCTGTCGCTTTCTTTCTTGATCTTCCATAATTTTTCTCTGTTCGTCTTTCTCTTCCTGTTGCTTTCTTTCTTGATCTTCCATAATTTTTCTCTGTTTGTCCATCCGTTGTAACAATGCTGCAAGCATGTCCTGTGTTTGCTTCTCCGCCATACTTCTTGTTGTTGGCATTAACTCACGACACGTAAATCAATTTCAGAATAAAGTTTATTACACTATAAAGTCTGTAAAATGTTGAAATCACGTTTATTTTGTTAATGGAATGTTCCAGAAAAAATCTCGAAACAGCACTAGAAAGTCTTATTTAGAGTCTATACTTCTTTTGTGTTGACAAAATTCACTTATCTCCACTAATTGTCCAATGGAATGTTCGAGAATTTTCACGAAATATCACTAATAAGTCTTGTTTTGAGTCTATAACACGTTTCCGTTAACACTATTCACGTATCTCCTGTAGTTTCCAAATAGAATGTTCTAGAATTTTCCCTAGTAGTCCTTTTTCTCAGTCTACAACGCGTTATTACTAGCGGCACTCGCGTATTTGCAACTATTTCTAAATCGAATGTTCTAGAAACTTCGGCATAAAGTGGAATTGTCAATCGGCGAGGGATGTCGTTCGCATACAGGTTAAAAGAGCTGGTCCTAAGGGCGAGCTCTGGGGATGCCGGCGAAAATGTGGGATGGGGATGAACATTCCTGATTGACTGAAACTTGAAATTGGCGGTTGAAAATATAAGACTGTATTATTTTAATAATACAAGTCGAGATGTTCGCAAGATGCAGTTTGTATAACAATCCTCGATGCCAGACTTTGTCGAAGGCTTTTTCGAGGTCAAGAGTGATAAGCACTGTGCGCCTTGGTTGAATTTATTGGTGATGAGTTCACCGACCCAGAATAATTGTTGGCTGGTAGTGACGGGTACGAATCTGTTACAGACTTCTCTGTCTGTCACAGACTCCAGCATGCTTTTAAGAATAGGGGAGCTTAGGATTTTACCAATGGATAATAGAATGCTGATGGGGCAGTAACTTGAAGGTAGGGATTTAGATTTTTTCGGTTTCGGGATAAGGATGAGTTTAGCTATTCTCCATGTGCTGGAATGAGCAAATCTGAGGCACGCGTTAAACATTTTAGTGAGCTAAAGTAGTACGGACGGGGGTAGCTTTGTAGTGCATAGTTAGGAATTTTATCTAATCCAGGTGCTTTCCTGGATTTTAACTTTTTTATAACTGCTCTGATTTCTGATGGTGGAAAAAAGATGGGATCAGTTTGCGGGGTAAGGGTGGTTTTATTAAGCGTTTCGAGGATCTTATGGGATAGGGTCCGGTTTTGAGGTGATATGGTGTTGGGCTGAAATTGGGAAGTTTAATGGATAGCAAAAGTCTGGGATTTTTCCTGGCCGGTCAACGCCATCCCCACCGGGGTGGCGAGGAGTGAATAGGTAGTAGGGTTTTTTGTGAAGATGCGTGACAAATACTAGGGTTTTTGGGGATGGGAATTTATGGTATCAAGTATACCCTTGTAATTGAATATATTTATTTCGTCATCGATTTTCTTTTTCTGTTTGTTGACTTCCGCTATCGTGAGCGGGTTTCTATTTCTCCAGTGTCTTTGCCTGAGTCTGCTTTTGTTTTTAATTAGGGTAACTATATGTGATGGAGGGGGGTTTGGGATGGGGTTCTGAATTGGAGCGATTTATCCGGATATAAGTGAGTGCGTCTGTCATTTGTTTTGTCAGGTATTCTATTGTTAGGCCTATTTCTGTTTCGTCATTACAGTGAGGGTTGCAGGGATTTTAGGAATCATATATGAAATGAACCTCGTCCAGTCACAATCTTTTTCCCTGGACTGATGTACCTGTTTTAGCCTTTCATATTTAACAGTTGTGACGACCGGGTAGTGACTGTTTAGCGCATATTGCGTTTCTATGTGTATAGTGTAATTCAAATTTTTGGTTATTACTAAGTCTATAACTGACGAAGCCAGGAGGGGTCGGGTGGCTTCTGCCCTAAATTGTGGCCAGGCTCTTATATTCTGAGTGATGAGGTTGTCTGCTGTCTCTAGCGATAACGGCGGTAGGTGAAAGTCAGGTTGGGGAAGTTGTGTTCTGGTCTGTGGGGGTTGTTGGGTCGGTGTGAGTAGTCTGTCGTCTTTGTTTGTTATTTGTCTTGTTATCAGTTTAACTTTGGTTGCCAGGTACTTTGGGCCCCCTTTTTTAGTTAGCGGGATGGGCGGCGTCATATTTGACGCATTTAACGTGAGAAATGGGAGATTTTTTTACTGTAGTTTTTCCCTAATGTCCTCATCAAGGGTGTCGATTGGTACATATTTAATTATGATTTTTAGTGGTCTAAATGTTTGTAAATTGTATGAATAAAATTCTATTTTAATATGTGTTAGAATACTTAGGATTTTGTTCACGTGGGCCTTTTGGGTTGAATATTAGGGAGTGTTATTGTATTTATAAGTGGGGGTGGGGGTGATTTGTTTATTTATGGCTTTTCCTAGTTGTTTGGTTTTCGGTATATATGTGGTTGGGGTGGGGGGGACGGTAGTTGGTGTAGGGGTGGAAGTTGAGGATGGCTGAGTAGGGGTAGGAGTTGGTAGGGGTTGTGTTTGTATTTTTGGGCGTGATTTATGTCTAGTATGTTGTGAGTTGCAATGGTAAGGGCGATTTTTGTCTTTATCTTTTATGTGCGTATTGTATTCTGTCATCGTCGTGTTTAGAATGCAAAGGATGAGTGGAATGTGGTTTTTTGTTTAATTTTTGATCTTCTATGTTAGTATGTGGCCCAGTATTTACCTGTATGCTTAGTGTGTTTGGTGCTGATTGTGTGTTATGTGATTCGTCTTCTGATGTATCTGGTGTTTGTGCATATGCGGATATGTCTGAGATTGCGTGTGCATTTTTGGTGTAGTTTTGATTTTCTAGCATGATAATGTTGCTGAGGCGTTTCCGCGTCGCCCGGCTTTTGCCCGTCATTCTCGGGTGTCTATTATATTAACTCTTTGTTAATGTTGCACGGTTCGATATGAATACGGTACATGTTTGTACGAAATGTAATGAATGATTAGATAAACGTAAAGTGAATAATTCGGTAGCTTTAAGGTCACTCGTGCGCGAACGATAGAGGCCGTCTCACAGGATCTATGGTTTGCGTGTCCGATTTGAGTGATTTGACGGAGAAAATGATGCTCCTGATATACAGAATATTTTGACATGCTGCTTTTCTATTGGTTGACAAAGCTCAGTGCGAATAGGAGTGGGGAGATATAAATATTAGTTAGATGTTCCGGTGATTTCATTCTCGCCGTGCAATGCACATTCAGTACTTCCTCTTTTTTTTCGAAATTTGTGTACAACTGAAAATTTCTTGAAAATCTACCTAGCACCTAATATTTTTTGTTTAGGATTTGTATCCATTTTACACTAAAGAATAAACGAATTCATTATATTAAATAATAAAACCAGACCTACACAATATTTTGGACCTCTTTACACCAAGCACTACACAACATTTTATTAATGAATATGATTATATTTGACGAAAAAAAAAACGGAAGACTAGAAATAAAATTAATATAATATTTTTGACACGTCCTTTTTGCACCAAATACAATTTTTTATGAATGAACACGATAATATCTGACAAAACCATTAAGAAGACTAATAAAATATTTTGGACCTGTTTCCTTTTTGCACCAAACATACGCATTTTTTGTAAATGATACGATTATATCTGATGAAAGAACAATTAAGAAAATACTAGAAATACACTTAATACGATATTTTGGACTTGTATACTTTTTACACCAAACACAGCACAATTTTTTATTAATGAATACGGATTACATCTGACAAAATTAAGAAAAGACTAAAAATAAAATTAATAGAATATTTTGGACTTGTCTTTTTTTGCATCAACAGTAAAAAAAAATTAATAATGAATACAAGAAACTAGAGGAACACAATTTTTTTTTTCAATAAATTCATGAAGTATAATTTAAATAACTATTATTTTTTTGACTAAAAATCCTTTTGGTACCAAATTCAGCAATTTTTTTAATCAATGAACATAATAAAATTGAAAAATATGGACATTATTAATAGAAACGAGGATCAATATTAAATATTTTATCTGTTAAGTAATCGCGCTGGGTGAATGACATACACTCGTGTACTATTAAGAGGACATTTGCCCTACACTCGTAGGGCATGGTTCTTCCGGGGGTTGAGAGACGAGGATGTAATAAATTACAGTAAAGACCGCCTTCGAAGGTCAGGTGCTCCGATGTTTACACCTATATTGGCAATATGCTCATAGTGAAGTACAGGCCCGTACTAAATAAATTCATGCAATGCAATAGGGTTACCACGTTGTACTTATGATTATTATTTTTATATTTCTTCGTACGATCCGATCGTGCGATTTTCGCCACCACCTACCAATATTGTTGGTAAGCTTTGGAAATTGAAAACACCATAAAAATAGTAATATTTACTGATTTCAGAAAACATAAGTTTAAGAAATTTCGTCATTATTACATCAAATATGAAATATATATACAATAAAACGAATTACAAAGACATTTTTGTCTTTAAGTCAAAGTAAAAACAATGGCTAATACAAGTATATAAATAAACAGATATTACATAATAGCTAAATATTAAATAACAACAATTAAGGTAAATACAGCACAAATACAATAAAATACAAACTAAACCGTGATATAAATTCTTGGATAGTGTAGCAGTTTATTTCTAATAAAAATGATTTTACGGCATTTTTGAAATTAATAATTGTAGGAAGACATTTTATGCTATCGGGCAAAAGATTATATAGCTTACAACCATTAAAAAAAGTGACTTTTTGGACATAGTGTAGTATCGTGGTTTAGTGGTAAAAGATTATCTTTTTTTCTGGTATTGTGGTTGTGTTGTGACCTAGAATTTGAAAATTTATGTTTGTTTTTATAAACAAAACAGGTTATTTCGTAAATTATACAGAAGTCAAAGTAAGAATTTTTAGGGACTGAAAGGCTTCTCTGCACACAAATAACTCATTATCTAGCAACGAACACCTAACAAAATTCAGCAATTCCCTAATAGTACAGTAAACGAAGGAAATAGCAGGGAAAATTTTGGATAGTTTGGGATATTTGGACCCTTTATGTAAAAACATGCTCTGATTGCGGGAAAAATACTAAAAAAATTCCAAACATGTCGTAACATGTTCTTATGTATACATATATATATTTAGCAAAAAAATGCAAATATCTCGTAAAATAAGCATTTTTTGAAAAAATACAAGAATAAAAAATTGCAATTTCCATATGACCATCCTACTAGATTTTCCCTTTAGTTTGCCGGAAAAACGGAAAAACCATAGTATGTTAATTCTCTGTTTTTCCTGAAAATTTAAAAAAATATTGTAAACTGCGTCACTGTATAGAAAATGCAATTTCAAACGTTTTTTTCTCATTTTTTTGAAAAACGCATAGATGCAAGATAATCAAAGAAAACTATAAATATATGTTTTTCGTTTTTCCGGAAAACTAAATATAAAATTGCAAATTAAAATAAATAGCATTTTAATTTTTAACATAAGTGTATTTTGCATTAAAAACTAATTTGAATAATGAATAATTAATAATTTGTAATTTGAATAGGTTTTTAGTCGAAATCGTTGAAATTGTTAATTATTGTGTTCAAAATTAAAATTTAATTTGAAGAATTATTTTGTTTTGTCCAAATGCAATGAAAGTTGGCATATGGCTCTAATTTTCAATACAAAATATTTTATTCAAATGAAATTTTTCTGTAAAATTAACAGAAAGACCAGTTTACCTACAACGATTTATTTTCTTCTTAGATTAACTCCGCGAGTTAGATCTCATTTGAACTGTAATTTGATAAAAATCAATTTTAGATCAAGCAGACAAAGATTGCAAAAATGAAAGTCGTACTAATTTTGTTTGGTACATTACACCTATCACATACTCAATCCGGGGACACACTGTATAATATACCATAGTTAATTTTTCCGACAAAAATAAAAGCCGGATCGTTCGTTTAATATGTGTTTTAATATTTGGAAATTAGAAATTCAAATATTAAATTGATTAAAAAATTTTGAGTGAGTAAAATGTATAAAATATTTTAAGAACCTTTAAAAGAAAATATTTTATTAAAAAGGCACTAAAAAGCGGAGAGTTTTTAGATATTATAGCATAACTATAAATGAAAACACCATAACAACTAGACAACCTTTTATTGTAGAATATTACAACACTATTCAAAAATTATAATATTCGGATCAAAAAAGTGAAGCGGACAGAGTAAATTTGAAAAAAAAATATATAATCAATCCAATGGGTTTTTTTTAGATTTAGATATAGCATTTTGAGCCTTTATAATGTAATCCGGATTTCTGATTTCCATATTTCTGGTATGTCTGGGGTCAATAATTTCAGGCAATAAACAATTGTAGTAAAATTTATACAATTTCGGAATCATTTTTGTTTCAAAGAACACAGCATCTTTAAAAATTTTGATTGATAACAAATTCTTAGTTGTCCACACTTCGAAATGACAAGTCTTTATTAGCAAATAAAAGCCGCTTCTGCATTCGATTGCCAATGCCACAACAAATATCTACGTATGAGTAGCGGGTTAGTTGTTCAATAAGTCAAACACGGCGCCACTTACCAACGGCAGAATACCTCATATCTTTTAACAACAAGGCGATATGTTTATAGATAGATTTAAAAAATATAATTTTTTTTAACAAAATATATTTTTTTTTAATTACACAAAGCATCCCTTTATGTCGGTACTGAGACAGAATTAATATATTTTGTCATTAAATATATATTTTGAAGCGTACAAAATCAGTCATAATCCCTATTTTCCCTAACTTTAAACATATAAAATAACCAACAATTACAAAATATTAAAAATATATCACAGTAGAGACATAAAAGAATCTTTTCTCTATCGAATACATTTTGTTTGATATTTCTATCTCATTTATTTTCGTAGAATTAAAAGTTTTCTGATACCCGTTTGGACACCATCTGAACAGGGCAAATGTCCTCTTAAGAATGACGATTCAGCAGCGGCCTTCAGAAAAATAAGCATGGGTAAAGAAAGTGGATATCAATAATTTAGACAGAGCTTGCAAACTCCCGCAACATACCCGTCCGATTTTGGACTAAACTACTGGCATTGCCTTAAGGCAAAGGGGAAATACTAAAATTGCGGTTGATATTTGTGAAAAAAACTTGCAAAAACCTCCAGGTTATTTTTTAAAAAAATTGTAAAATATTCGCAAAACATTTTTTTTTTTCAGAATCAGGTGGAAAGTATGTCACCAGATATTAAATTTCACCAAAAAAATGTTTCTTTGTTATACCTAAGTTACACTGTTTTGATATTTTATTTGAGATTTATTTTTCACTGTGCAAATTTAAAAAAGTTATAATTATAAAAAAAATCAATATTTTTTTTATAAAATTTGAAATCTGGTTATTATTCTGAAAAAAAAAAGTTTTGCAAATATTTTATCAATTGTCTAAAAATAACCTAGGGGATGTACACAATTTTTGCAAATTTCAATCGCAATTTCTTCTCTGCAAAACTTCTATATTTAATCTTGATAGCTAAACATTAAAGTATCGCTTGGGCCCCATGCTCCGATACTAAGATATGACAAACCTAAATTTCACCAGCTGCTACTAATTCTGCCGTTGAGGTGCATGACTAGAACTATTTATTGGGTTATTTTTCACATGAAACCATCATCTTATATTAAAATATTTATTATTCAGGAAGGTTCCCTGTATATCTTCAAAGGTAAATTTTAAAACACTAATTTCTCAACAACTTTTTATTAATCCTTAACCTGTCATTATTCATTAATAATATTGGTATGTAGTCAGAATAAAATAAAATATACGTTTTCAGACCTATAGAAATTAATGATATTAAATAGTAGGTAGTATCTCAACCTAAGTATTTATAATTCATTTATGAATTTATTTAGAACACAAAAAATTGTTGTAATTTAGTTGAGATGAAAAACAGTGCCACAAATAAAATTAGATCAGATATAAAATTACAGCAGACATGTACATAATTAAAATGCAGGCTAAAACAAATTCAATATTTAAACGTTACTGCTACAAATTTGTAAAAAAGAAGTACCTATCTTGAGTATATTATAATTAAATTAAGTTGTATACCATGTCAATGGAATTATGCACAATATAAAATTTATTTTTGGTATAAAAACCATTTACTTAATGTTATACTAAAATAACAAAAAAAACCTATCTTTAAGCTGCCAATAGTGTGGGACATGTAAAAGTATGTTTCCCTGTGGTCTTAATTACCTCTCAGTAACACTGCAATGTCATTTGTATTAGCTTCTTTATTTTTAACGAAAAAATGTTGAAATTTGGATATACTATACAAGGTGATTTATAAAGAATGGGCCATAGAGTAACTATAAATTCTTTGGCTCAAAATATAAAGATTTAATCAAACATGCTAAAGTAAAATGTGCTTAGTTAATGAGATATTTAAAATATGACGTAAGCCTACTTATTGCAAATAATGATAATACTGTACAGCGTATAGAATTCAGTTAACTTCTAATCCTTAAATATCTCGAAAACGCTAGCAACTTCAGACAAATATAACTTTTTTACTTAGAATTAGTAAATACATCATAATTTCGATAAAAATGTCTGCACAGCGATCTAAAAAATAAAATAAAATAGATCACATTTTTACCACTTAATGTATTGTATTGTATAACTAATATGAAATTATGATTTCTCACAAGAAAGCTACCTGTACCAGTTTTTAACTTGACCCATCAAGTCTTTGAGTTGTATTTAAAAAAATCATTAAAAAATTTTTTTATTAACTAGGCACATTTTACTTAAGCCTGTTTGGTTAAATCTTCATATTTTAAGTCAAAGAATTGGCGGCTGATGAAATTTAGATGGTCATATATTAGTATTGGAGCATGGAACCCACGAGATACTTTTAAGCGTAACTATCAAAACTAAATGAAGAAGTTATACTGAGAAAAGTTTGCAATTGAAATTTGCGAAAAAAAAAAAGGTGCAAAAATTGTGTGCCTCACTATTTTTCAGACAATTTATAAAACATTTTTTTTTCAGAAACAGGTGGAAAATATATCGACAGATTTAAAATTTCATTAGGAAATACTGATTTTTCAGTTACACTTTTTTGAAATTTGCATAGTGGAATAAAATTTCAAAATGGTGTAACTAAAAAGCAATATTTTTTGATGAAATTAGAAATCTGACGAAATACTTTCTACCCGATTCTGAAAAAAAAAATGTTTTGCAAATTGTTTAAAAAATAACTTAGTGAGACACACAATAAATTTTTTTGCAAATTTCTATCGCAATTTTTTTTTCTGCAAAAATTTCACCAGCCGCTACATTTGATGGGTTTGAACACTTTACTACTTTGTACCACTGGTTTTTCTAATTTCTTTGAAAAATTTAAATGTTTTTTTTTATATAAAATAATTATTAAAATCTGACAAATATTTTTTTTTTAGTTAGCACACGTTAATTTTTTTCCAGTTTTGTCTTTTTATAATGATGGAATTACCTATACCATACATAAAATTACAAGAATGGGACTTCTTACAGGACCGATAATTCGATTCAAAAAAATAATTGGATACCTCTTTATATTCAATGAATTTTCCTTTTTGCCGAGGTAACGGCTATCATTTCAATTTGAAGGGTTCCATGCAAAAAGTTTCCAAGTGATTTTCATGGGGTTTTGAACTAAAGCCGCAACCTGCTACATGGCAGCCGTACCATCCAGAAAATCAGTCAAAATTACTTTGTAAAAAAGAAAACTCATCACATATCGAAATATTAAGAAATAATTTTTTTATTATCATTTTAGGTTGCAGTACAGACTATAAATATACTCTTATGTCTTAAATGACAATATTTCAAAATATTAAAAACTCATTTAGGGGATTTTGTGCATGGAGCCATTCAGTTTCGTAATTGAAAAGGCATTTAAAATAAAACACAAACACATCAATATGGATGTTCCATTTAAATGGTAATAAAGCACCTAAGTATATACTTTTAATAAAATTTAGAAAAACCATATCAAAAACATAAACGAATACACTTTTGACTAGAAATTTATTCCGGATAGTACAGGACAATTTTGTGAAAATTCCCACTTCATCTAATTTTGGTATTTTTATTATTACGAAAAAATGGTAAATATAAAAGTTATAGAACTTTTTACGTAAATCTTGAAAATCATATCAGAAAAATAATGGAAACTCACACAAAATGGATAGTTATTGATTTTATTTTTTAAAATTAAATTATATTTTTTCATATTTGAATAGAACGCTCTCTCATAAATACAATGATGATGTGTTTATCTCTAAAACTTAGGATGAAAAAATAGCTTCAATTGTCTTGGTAATACTATTTTCAAAAAAATCTTTAACTTTTTAAAAACTATTTTCGAACGGTCCAAAATAACAAATGGGGTAGGACTCGCACAAAGATTTCCTCATATTTTCCTTAGATTTGACCCATCAACACCTACATACATCATTGTGTTCATGACAAAGTGTTCTATTCAAATATGTAAAAATATATAGAGGGCGCTTAATAAAAAAATAAATAAATAAAATGAATAACTCTAGTCATTTTATGTGAACTTCCATTGTTTTTCTAACATAATTTTAAAAATCTACATAAAAAAGTGTTATAACACTCACCCTGTATATATAAACAATTTCAAGCTATATGTAGGTAAATAAAAAATGGTTCGAATTCTTCCCTAATATAAGGTACCCACCTGTAATTAGTATACAGGATGATATCCCAGTATATTACTGCCGTGCTAAGGCTAATGGGCATATCTGATATTGTATCGAAATTCGGTTTATGGGATTTTTACATAGATAAGTATGTATTTGACTTTATTACTAAAGTAAAAGCGCGTATCTGTATTCTAAATTACCTAAAAATGTTTTTAAAATATCGGATATCTCCACCGCATATTAATATTGCGAAGCCTAATGGTTGTGTAACATTTTCTTAGCCAAAAAAAATCGAATATACAGTGTATTACAGACAGATATAGGTCATATCAGTAATTTTTGGGCTAATATTCACCAAGCCAATTAGTCTTATATGCATTAATATTAGCAGATACAACTAGGTGTATCACAAATAGTTGGGAAATAGAAAAATACAAAACCTTAATTATCTCAAAACTATGTTTTTGCAGATACGCCCTTTATCATAAGGACGGCAGATTAAGCGTGTTGTGTTTTTAAACATAAACTCATGTACTCATGATAAGAAATTATTAAAGCACCTTAGGTAATAATAAACACAACACACTGTATCCATAAAGAGAGCTTGTGTGGATTTAGCAAAAACCAACAGACCCACATATTCAAGTATGCCAAGTTTAATTTCTTTTTCAGAATGTACACGATCGAATCTGAGACCCAAGTGTGCTTACCTTTTGACAATATGGTCATATTTAAAGAAAAAATAATTGGTGCACATAATACATTGACACTGAGTAATATCTTTAACGAGTTATTAATCTTAATACTGTTAACAAAAAAGACTATTTAAATTTAAATTAATTAGTAGCCACTTTATTTTCCAGAATAAAAATAAAAGCACATACTATTCAGATTGAATGGTAGGTACTGGAAATTGCGTCCTTAATAAAAATTGTTACTGATTACATTATAAATAGGGATATTCACATCCAAATTAACTAGTAGCCACTTTATTTTCTAATATAAGACTAAACAAAACTAAATCGCATACTTCAATAAAATAATTATCGACTACAATTAATAATTTGTATATTTTCACTGTATATAAAAAAAATAAATAGAAAAATATAAATGATTACTCCTCATTTTTGTCCTCAGGTTTCGGTTTAATTTTCCTGGAGAATTCAGAGAGATCTCTGAATTTTCCTGGAGAATTCAGAGAGATCTCTCCGCATTGAATAAGCATCTTCACCATCTGCATAATATTTAGGTTCAATTTCAACAGTTTCAAATTTAAGAGAATTTTTATATAAATTCAAAGCTGCCCGGTTACTTTTCCTAACGTGCAAAGAAACATATTTAGCATCAAAACATTCTACCATTGCCATAGAAGCTTGATCCATTAATTTTTGAGCTAAACCTAATCTACGATGCGACCTTTTAACTGCCAGTGAAGTAATATGTCCATGTTTTAGGTCTTCTTGGTCTTCCTCCATTTTGGCTAGAACGTAGCCTACTATATTGCCCTTTTCATCTTCAGCTACATAACTTAATTGGGGCCAACTTAAACCATGATAGAAGTAATATTTCATTTGGTAATTTTCTGGCAAGCATAACAAATTACAATGTTGCATATTCATAAGATCTTCTGGTTTTGCACAACGAATGTTCATTTTTATAAGTTTTGTGTAAATCAGTCTCTTCGAGTTTTCTTAACCTTACTTCGACTAGTTTTCAATTCACTAATTGTAGAGTCTCCTGCCCCCTTTATCAGTTCCCTGATAAACCTGAATCGACACAAAATTAGTTTCCAGACAACGTACCAACCTACAACAAAAGAAAATGTCTTTAACCTTTACTGTAATTTTACATATTTTTTTATTATTTACCGAACAATACAAATAGTATCACAAGAGATATCGATGCAAGAATAGATAGGCTAGCTAAAAGTATATCTTTCATTATTTATTTTACTATAAACTACGTATAAAACATTTATAAACAACGGCAGTGCACAAATATCACTACAAATGCGCCATGTTGAATGATACTGGTGCGTGATCCTGATTACGTGCCACATTTTCGATATTGTATTAGTTGTACGCAGAACTTTGAATCTGAACTGTGGGTTAATTATACCTGCACTAATTATTGTTTCTTACCTTTGGATATATGCAAACTTCTAGTAATTTTCTATATTAAATGTCAAAATATTGTTAACCTAACTAAATCGTAAACGAGTTTAGGGTCTTTGGTGTCTTACTACTAAATACATCACTTGCAGCCAAATGCGCGAAATTCATACATATGTATGTGTGTGTTTTAATGGACCTATATTCTTATGTATTTATTTTATTACAGTTTTTTATAGAATTTTTTTATGATGGAATAATTTCTGTGGTAATTACTGAAATAAAAAGATTATCATATCTTTTATTCAACGATTTTATTAATCACTAATCAGCAATAACAATAGTGCATAATTTTGGGTAATATTTTTTAAAGGAAAAATACCTTATCTGTCTACAATATATTAATAGAACATGGTAGTTGTAGATTAACAAGGAATTATTCCAATTTCATTACTTGATAGATTTCCAATAAAAAAATTTATATCTAGTTGTCTGTTTACCATGCATACAGTACTGCATTACTGGTTGCATAAACTCCTAGTCTGCTTAAATGCTGACTGCAGGATAATTGTTCATTCATTTAGTTCATTGTCCTCTTTCAAGTAAACAATTATTTTTTACATACATATATAATTATTTATTGCATATTACTTACTCTACAATATAAACATATAAACAAAAAAATCAATGAACAAAAATTACACCGTCTAAGGTTAGGATTTTACAAATTGAAGGACTGAACTAGGCTTTTATTTTTAGTTTCTGACAAAAAAAAAACTCAAAGTAAAATATTTAAAACGGTTTTATGACTTTGCTAAGTGCTCAATTGACTTTAACAATATAAATTTTTAGTTGTTTGTTTTTGTTGTACTTAATTAAAATTTGTGACTGACATTCTGATAATAAAACACTAACCTACCTACTTTCAATGTTAGATCACAAATTTTAATTGTAAAAATTAACAACTAAAATACTAAAACTTTATATTAATATAAACATTAGAATAGTAACAAAGTTCTAAAACTATTTATTTATTTTTGTTAGCTGGGTACATACGATTTTAATATTTTTGAAATTTCAGTTTTGAGACAATTCATTTCAGAAAATTATGCGGATAGAATTTTATGCTTTTTTATTTATATTTTACGGTTTTAAAATTATTCAAAAAATAAATATAAATCTAAACATTTTGGAAATTGTCCTCATTCAAATTTAATATACCTATTTCAGAATTTAGTAAGTTTTTGATGCAGGCCATAGATAAGTTATTGACCCCGCAATTACCTACGCCTTGAATAAAACCGTTATAGAAGTTAAGAGTTAAGATGCTGTTTTTCCAAATTCAAAAAAGTAATTTACGAAATTTAATTGAGGTTTAAAATATGTTTTTATTTATGAAACGAATTCTGCAGTTCTTACCATATCAGCGGCGTAGAATAGTGTAATAGGTACATAAAAAATTAAATTCTAGTTTAATCATATACGTATACGACTCGCTTTTATGTTGCCAATATTGCTACAGTTGAATATTTATTTTATTCAGATACTAATTAATATTTTGTGATGTAATTTACATTACAAGTCGGATCATAGGCGTCGAGTATTGAAATTTTGGCCGGGTGCTCACCATGACATAATGCGCAGTAGTCGAAATTTTTTTTCTGAAAAGGAGGGCGGTTTGTGAAACGCATTTTGTGGGCATACCAGATAATTTTAAAACAGAAACTTTATTCCAATATTTTAAATTTTTATTACAGAAAGTTTTGTCTTGAAATGTACTAAATAACAATTATAAAGTAATATACAGGGTGGGCCACCACAAATGAAACAGGCGTGTTTGTTTTGCATTTAAGCCCATTTTCCGAAAAATGCTCGGGCTTTATTTACAAGGGGCATACTTTCGTCTGGTATTTTTGATCGCGCCATTTTAACCCTTAAGCGGTGGTGGAATTCACCATTAAAATTTCTAATAGCGAGGGGGTCACGTAGCACATGGTTTTAAATTTCATTAAATTCTCTTTACAGCGGTATTTTAATTTTTAAATTTGGACTAATAGTTTACGAGAAATTGCGTTCTAAAAGTAAAGAATTTAATGAAGTAATGAAACGAAACATGCGTTTTTTTGCATTTAAGTTCATTTTGTCGAAAAACGCTCGGACCCGTCGATATATTATTTTCAAGGGGGACACTTCGTTGCATATTTTCGATTACACCACTTCAGCCTTGAAGCGGTGGTGGAATTCACTCCTAAAATTGTAAATGGCTAGGGGGTTCAAGTAGAACATCGTTTTAAAGGTCATTAAAGTCTCTTCACAACGATACTTACTTTTTTAATTTCAGCTAATAGTTTGTGACAAATTGCGTTCTAATACCAAACACTGACGCAGTTTTCCACGAAACACCAAAACACTATATACTGCACTCGACGCGCGTTTCGCCAACCAAGTTGGCATCATCTGGAGATGATTAAAACTGTTTAGTTTTAATCATCTTCAGATGATGCCAACTTGGATGGCAAAACGCGCGTCGAGTGCAGTATATAGTGTTTTGGTGTTTCGTGGAAAACTACGTCAGTGTTATCTTCACATCTAAGGTTCCATCCCATTCCAGGACTTCTAATACCTACTAAAGAATTTAATGAATTACTTGCCGATAACGTCACATACTAAGTACTGACTAGTCTTGCGTCTAAAATATCAGCTAACTGATTTGCCGCTTTTTACTTTCAGTGTGAACATCAGAGAACAAAGCAAGAACATCAAATCGTTAAGGTGCATTTTCTCGGGAAATAATTCATGTTAAGGTGCATTTACTCGGAAAATATTTCATTAAATTTTTTAGTACTAGATTGCAATTTCTCGAAAACTATTAGCCCAAATTTAAAAAGCGAGTACCATAGTAAAGATAATTTAACGAGCTTTAAAACTATGTTTTACTTGACCCCCGTGCCATTTAAAATTTTAGGAATGGATTTTACCAGCGCTTAAGGATTGAAGTAGCGTAATCGAAAATACCCAATGAAACTGTCGCCTTTGAAAAAATTGACTGAAATGCAAAAAAACACGCTTGTTTTGTTTTCGGTGGCCCACCCTGTATGAATATAGTTATTCATAATGTAACGACAAAAGAAAACAAAAACATATATATCCTATACGAATATTAACATAAAAAATGGTAACAGTTCTTTAAACCCACACTCACATTATATAGTAGTAAAAAATTAAAAACAATCAAATTCTCTCTCCAAAAAATAAAACAAAAAAACCAGTAAATAATACTGTTTAAAATAAAGCATATCAGTCTACCAATTGGAGATTAATAGTCTCCAGACAACCAAAAACATAACGAAAACGACTAGAATAATTGATACTAATTAAAATTAAAAGTCACTCATTTTGGGATGATGATCCCAAATCAAAGGTCAAATTGCTTTTCAAATGAACTTGTTACATAGGTACTAACAGAATAATTATTCTTTATCATATGTATTTTTAGTGCAAATATATGTTTGGGAAATTTAAAAAACAATACTGAATTTTAAAAAAGTGACAATATTATATCAGACTTTTTAAAATATAAGAAAAGAATGGGCAAATAAGCCCATTCTTTTGATATCTAACCTAACCTAAATAAAGGTTAGGTTAGATGTCATGAATGTCATTATGATTACCGAAGTTACAATATTTAATCTAGATACTGATTTATGTAATTTAAATTTTTTTATAAATGATGTGTTCGTGAACCAGACCCCTGAAGAGTTGAGGAAGAATGAAAGTAGATATACAGGGTGTTCTAGATTCAAAGTGACATGGAGTAATGGAAGATAGCGCACACTTAGCACTTAGCACCCCCAAACTTACCCTTGAATGTTAACAGTTTTGAGATACAGGGCGTTTTATCGCTTTTGATTAAAACTATAGTCGGCCATATTTCTGGAACGTTTATAAATATTTGAATAAAATTTGGTAGAAATATACTTTTTTTAGTCCAATTAATCCAATCCCTTTGAAAAAATTCCAGGACCGGATTCATTTTTTATAATGTTGCTCTCATTGCCGTTAGGTACCACTGCATGGCCGCCTAGATCACTCGACCTGACTCCAATGGATTTTTCCTTTGGGGATTTGTGAAGTCAGACGTTTATAAAGTAGAAGCAACGACTCCAGAAGATATGATGGAAAGGATTCGTCAGTGTTTCAATTGTATGTTGATATGTTATACAATGTAAGGCGTTCATTTATCAAGAGACTTCAATGTTGCGTGAATCAAAATGGTGGACATTTTGAACAATTGTTAGGCTAGTTTCAATATCAATATCAATATGTATCAATATGTAGTTTCAATATCAATATCAAGAATGTAAACAAATATTTTGGACTCCCGGTATAATAATAATTTATTTCAAAAATATTTTTTCAGTAAATACATCATTATCACATAACGTCTTACATTTTTAGAAAAAACAATTAATAAATCGCGAAGATATGGCAGTCAAAAAAATGTTTGTAAATTACCAAAAAAGAGCAGGAAAAAATCATAACTTGGCAACGCTGCATCCGATTGGCAAAATATTTTCGGGTGTAATACAGGACCCTTGGAGGCTTAACTGGCGCCATAAAATACAGGGTGTTCCGTTTAAAAAAAATTATATTTTCTTATATAACTCATTTTTGTGGCACCTTGCATAATTGAAAATAATTTTACGTTGTAGTAAAGATGAAACATTCAAAGTTATATATATATATATATATATATATATATATATATATATATATATATATATATATATATATATATATATATATATATATATATATATATATATATATATATATATATATATATATATATATATATATATATATATATATATATATATATATATATATATATATATATATATATATATATATATATATATATATATATATATATATATATATATATATATATATATATATATATATATATATATATATATATATATATATATATATATATATATATATATATATATATATATATATATATATATATATATATATATATATATATATATATATATATATATATATATATATATATATATATATATATATATATATATATATATATATATATTCAGGGTGTCCCAACCAAAAGTAGGCATAAACATTTTTTGAAAAATTGGTGAAACACGTCGATCTTGTTTCCAAGGGGGACATATTTTAATGTAATACTTGTATACCTATCATCATCCCTCTACCCTACATGGCCACCTCCTCAAAAAATTGAAATGCAAAGGGGGTCGAGTGATACATCTTTTGAAAGGTCTTTCAATTCTCTACATAACTGTGTATTTTTTTAAACTTTTATCGATTCGTTCTTAAGGAAAATAATTTTAATTTTGATGATTACACACAATCGAAATCGTTTAAAAAATCTAAAGTACACGGTACTGGATATTGGAATTTATAAAAAGTTTTTAAATACCATTTACTTTTTTTTTTGTTTAAATTCGAATTTACTATGTCTGTTTTTGTATGATTAATGTTTCAAATCACTAGGAACTAAACAATTTCCCATTGAGTTTTTTATTTTATTTTTAAAATTGTTAATTTTGTTTTTTGTTATTTTTTTAATGCCCAAATTTTCTTTACACTGTTTTTTCTTTAATTCGTACTGATTCTTGTATAACTTTCTCATTATTTTTCAACGTTCTTATCCTGTTAAGATGTTTTAAAAGTAATGATTCGGCTTTAAATTCAGAAGCAGAAAAATTGAATATAATACAAAATATACAACATCAGTGTAATCTGTTGTATAGGCATTTTTAGTTTAGGAAATGCAAAGACAAAACTACGAGTATATCAGTTTTTCTTTTTTCTTTTTTGTGGCAGTGCTACCACATGAATAATTCTTGGTTATGTTGCTTAACATATTCTAAGAAAAGATAAATAACTTTGAAAAAGGAAATAGATTCGTTTCCGAAACATAATCAAGAATAATAATTTATGTGATAGTAAGCCCCATGAAAGAAATAGAAAAATGTAGAGAATGTTACAAAGAACGTTCAGACAATAAAACTATATCAAAGTGTGACTAAAATAATATCAAAAAGGCATCTATATTAATTCTGGCATTTTGGAATTTTTACTTAATACAAAAAACAATGTGTAATTTTTTTTACAAAGGTTTTTTTACCATTAACATTTGAATTAGTCCATTCGCGCGCAAACACTGCAGGCCGGGCAAATACGGTGACGTCACAGGATCGTAGTGCTAGTGCAGAAAACAGGCAAAGAACGTTGTTAAAAGTAAACCAGTGGTGTTATTATTTGTGTTGTGAAATTTTAAGCGACGTAATTATAATGATTAATGCTTCTAAATTATGATCATATTACTAGTACATCATACCAAGATATGAAAATTCTTCAATAAAAACGCCAGAAAAATCTTTTGTCCAAATTCCAAGAAACAGAAAATGTAGAAAAGTGTAGTTAAAGATGGTTAAACAGCATCTAAAGGAGTTTTTGAAAACAAGTTGGGTTTTTGCATGCGTGAACCTTTTTCATGTGAATAATTAAAAAAATAAAAATATTAATAAATATGCAAAGTAATAAAAAAATAATATATGTAAAGTATATGGCGGTAACAACAGGGATCCTGGGTTTCGAGAGATTTTTCTCATTTTTTTATATTATTTTGGAGCACTAAAGAAGACATTTTTCATCGAAAACGATAAAGAAAATATGTTTTTCTAAAAGTACATACATACATACAGTGTGTATATAAAATTCGTACACATGTCTAACAAAGCAACAAACGTAATTTCTTTATACATATATAAAATAATAAGTACATATATAGATTTGGAGGTTTTAATTGTACCTATAAACAAAAATTTGAATCAGAACGGAATTAGATATCGGCAGCGGTCACGAGTTATAAGGAAAAATATGTGTGACGTCACCTACAAATTTGGCTAGTCTAAAAATATAATTTTTTATTCTTTGTCAAACGTTTTCCGATAAAACTATTAATACTACTATTCGATTCAAATGTTGAGCTCTCATTTTAACCGCGAATATCTAAAAACGGATTTTACATAAAACTAATAATAAGTGATTTCCGAAAAATTACCACTTAAAGTTTTTAGTGACGAGAGTATCGTTAAAAATGTGTACATTTTTTGGTATAAATTAAAGAATCCTCATAACATTTTAACCTAAGTTATTAAAATTTCAGTGAGTGATTTACAATAGGCACATAATGAACACATAATTTCCCCCTATTTTGTTTTTGAGATATTCGTCGTTAAGTGAGGGCTCGATACATTTCAGTCGTATAGTAGTTTATGTATTAACATTTTAAAATGAAATAAAATCAACTTTATCATGGTGTATATATTTCTGGTTGTGTGTTTGGGAATGTTTCAGTAGGTGTTTACAATATAATATTCTGTCTGCACAAATGTCACAGACCGGAGACTACCAAATAATTTTAGAAAACAACCACCCGCACTTAATTAATGCATGAACCAGGTATCGGACCATTCACTACCCGGAGATACATTAGCTGATGACGTCGCGTCAATAGGACAGTCTTTTCAGACACGCCCCTATCATCTGATCTTTCCGGAAGTTCAATTAGTAATTTAAACATTTTCCAGGTAGAAATTATTATTAAAACAAATTTGATAATTGTTAATGTTTATTAAGACTATATTAAATTATATGAATTAATTTTAAAAATCCGGTAAGTGCGAGGGGCCTATTTTAACCCAAAACAACGATTTCATCGATGAAATATTGTATGACGAAACAATTGTCATGCTTTCATATATATGTATACTATACTAGAATATTTTGTAAAGACTTGGTTTAAAGGCATTAAGATTTATATAATATAACGTGTTGTGGATCTTCACGAAAATGGCGGAAACAGGAAATAATTTGTATATATTTGGACGATTGGTTTTTTCGAAATTTGCGTATCATGTAGTGAAATTATTGGTAAAAATAAAAGAAAATTATGCATTATTCTTATGAAATTAATAATTATCGTATTTTTTCCTATTAATATTTGAATATAAATATATTGTTATAATTTGCTCGATTGCTCGAGAACTTTAAAAAAGACTTGTTACCTTCTATTGACATGAGAAAATAGAACGCATTTTTTATTCAGTAAAACATTATATATTTCGTATGCTGCAAATCGAAAGTAAGTTAGCTGAAGTCCAATTAAAACTAAATCTTGCTGATAAAATGAAAGGATACAAAGCACGATAGATGCATATAACGAGAACTAGAAAATATTACAACGAATTATTGCACATGAAATGGTAGATACATATAGTACATCTGAAGATTAAACAATGGAACATTGCCGATTACAATTTGATAGGATGTTAAAAGGATGTCCGGTCGACGGACTCTCTCTCCTCCAAGAAGCAAAGTCACGTGACCACAAACCCGCTAACGCTTTCTTCTTTCTTCATTCCGTTGCGAGCTATTCCGCGGTGTACTGATATAGTGAGTTGCCGTTGTCTGATTGTTGTTTCGTGCTTGTTTAGTGACTTGAAGTGATATGTAACAGTTTTAGTGCCCTTGGATACTTTTTATATACATTTCTCTTGAAACATAAGGTAAAAAAAAACCTAATTTTTGGTCTAATACGATACAGAAAATTAAAGAAGAAACAGTACAAAAATGTTTTTGGTTTAATTTGTACCAAAATTGTACTTTTTTTACTGAATGAAAATAATTTGAAATTTTTTTCTTTGCACGATATTCACCGTGATATGTGAAATTATAAGAGATGTAAGAAAATTACTAATGTCTCTTCTTATCAGTACAGTTTTCTCGAATAGATGTAAAGAGATTTGTAAATCAGAAATAAATTATTAGCACCGCTGATTATAGGAATAATACAATTAGCTACACGTAGCCTTGCCTCTTCACGATTTATGAAATGTATAGTTTTAATAAAGACTTGAGGATAGGAATGGAAGAAAATAATAAATATTTCATAATTAAAAAATTGTATTATTTTATATTAACGATAAGTTCATTACTTATGGTGAATGCGAGGGTGAATGACAACTAAAAAGTAAAAGCAAGTAAAAAAGTGGAAATATGTAAGAACCCTCATGAGTATCAAGGTTGGGAAAATAGTACCAGGGGCAAGTTTTAAGAGTGCTCCAAAGAAGCCTTTAATTTGTTATTTTAAACCGTAAAAATGCTATGTTAATTGCTATCTCTTTATATCAAATTTTGTATTTACTATAAAACAAGTTTTAGAAAAAGAAACATTACTTGATGGTGGTAAAACTGTTTAACACAAGATAAAAACGATGTTGTCATATAAATGATGGCTTTCATTTTTTTTATATTTGTATTGTCTAATTTTAATCCATCTTGGTCGTCATACTCCATCTTTTGTCATATATTATCTCCAAATAAATGTTTCATTATTGAGATTTGAATTTAACTAGAAATTTATCTTTCGCGAAGACAATGGTACTAACTTTTTGCTTGTTCTCATTGGTTTCTTTTCTAACAGATACAATCAAACATATTTCAAGGTTTGTAATTGAGGAGGTTTCCAGCAAAACCAAATATATCCACTTTAAAGCAATTTTAGGGAAAAGTCAATTTTTGTATAGCGCAAATATTATTAATAACATTTGCGTTTAGTTTAGTATAATGGTTTTTAAGGCATCATAATAAGACTTTTTCTACAAGAAGAAATTTGAAACATTATATTTGTGAACGGAACAAAATAAACAAAAATGGATTAATTTGGTTTTGATCAAAACTGCTGGATTTATTCGGTTTTGCAAGAAATACCATGATGTAAAATTAATAAAATACTAACAGCAATTTTTTAAATGCATGTAATATTAAATAGTAATTTCTTAGGAATACAAAAAAAAATTAAAATAAAAATATTTTAGAGTTAAAAAAACTCTATTGTCAAAAGTAAATTCTCCAAAAAACACTATAGGAAGTAAAAGAAATTACTTTACAAAACAATGAAAAACACTTTGTTTTAGTAAACTTATTAAAAAATTTTTTGGATTTATTGTATGAAAAGTGGATTTTTCCGGTTTTTCTAAATACTAGCTATAAATTATGATGTCTAACAAAATGATTTAATTTTAATTGCAAACTTAATTTTCGTAAAAAAATAATTTATTCGGTTCTGTTGGAAAGCTGTTGAAATAAATATCAAGATTTATAGATAAAGTATTGGCACAGGGGTTTTATTCCTCTTTAGTACAAAAAAAATTCTAGCCTAAACATTGTCATTTATCTATTCTTTTTTTCTTATTTATAAACTATACACATACGTAATTAAAGAAAAAAAACAGCTTTAAGTGTATGATACTAAACCAACCAGAAAGTAATTCTGTCGAATTTATCATAACAACATGAATAATTTAGAAGTAAAATTTGCGTGTTGTAGGTAATAATAACGTACAAAGTAAGTTTTAAAACAATATTTGTGTTAATAACATAATAACTGTTATATATACCATGAGGGTGTAACAGAATAAATGTCATAAATTTAAAGCCAGATTATGGAAAGTAAATAATGGTGATATAATCCAATTTGCTTACCTCTGTTCAAAAATTCTTTTTTTATTGATTTTAAAGATGAAAATAATGAAATGGTTATTTTCTAGGTTATTTTATGGATCTCTTGAGTCTTATTATGTATATATCGAGGCATTATATCAGAAGGACGTAAACGCCATTAAAAGTGCTATGATTATACGCCCTTCTGATATGATAACCTCGATATGTAGATTGTAGGTAGACATATTATTTAAACTTGTTAAAATAAAATAGTAGTAGATATTAGTTGATTATTTTAAATAGTTACCTCTAGTTTGTTCAAATTAAAAACTTAAAATAGGGGGCGATGTGAGACGTAAGCCATGGCGGCAACAGGTGTACAAAATTATGGTAATAATCGGCAGTAATACACGGCAATAGCAGGCAATAAAGACGTCATATCTTCAGCGTCTATCGACCTGGGCAGATTAAAATTAATAAGTTGATTTCTATTTAAAAAATATTTAGGAAAAAGTATTTATGCAGTTTGAATATCAAAACCTTGCAATGATTCGTGTTTTTTTTGACATTAAAATATGATGGGAAAATCAATCAAGACCTTAAATTTTTATTACAGTTATGCTTCGAGATACTTTCTGATGGGTTAGAAATTATGAGAGATATTATCCGTATATACATATGGTAATATGTGCGTTTGATGGCAGAGCACAAGATCAACATAGAACTTTGTGAAACACCTAGAATTCAGTAAAATATTTAAGTTGTTTCTCGGACTTCTAATTTAATCTCAAAAAAATCGACGGACATCTCTTTTTTCATGATAAACAAAAAAAGTTTACTCACGAAGAGTAAAGTGTATAAACATTCGTAATTCTAGAAATTTCAATAATTACTTAGATCTGTACTGTAACCTTCACAAGAGAAAGTAAAATAGGAGTACAAAGTAACCGCTCGTGCAATATTTTGCATAATTCATAGTATAGCAATACGGCAATTATCAGAAATACGGGAATTATCTGATATACAGCAATCGCTTCAGAACTAAGGCAATAAAATTTATTTTACGCGAATTTTTTTGTGTTAATAAAATATTGATATGCATATTTTTACTTATTAATAGTTCATCTTTGACATCTTCAAAGTCCCTGTATTTTTATTAGTTCTGGCACCAGTTCTGCTCATCATAACTGATTTAGACTATTTCCCTCACATTATAAGAGCCAATAAAATAGCAAGATTTTGAAAAGTTGGACCAATAAGAACAAGCGTTCAGCGAAAATTGCATTTCAAGTGAAAATTTTACATAAAATTACAGCGCGCGCCAATATTCTTTGGCTTGACGATGACCTTGGATGGCAGGGGTCGGAAGATTTACTTTCCTTTGCCCTTAACGCATCGCTGTAGGCCTGGACCAACCTCGTAAGGGGCGGGCCTGCTCCACCGGCAACCCCGTCCGCTGATGCGAACCGTGTGGTCGTTTTGGCAGACCTCCCCCGGTCCTGGTTTGTTGGACCCAGCCGACTTGGGCCTTTCTCTTCTGGCGCTCTTCTTGTTTCTGGTTTCTTTCTTCGTCGGCTGTCGGCTCCCGGGAGCGTCGTCGTGTCGCGGGCAGGGCGACTATTGCCGTCCTACCCTGGGAATTTGTCGGGTGGTTTGGTGATCACGTTCCTGCCGGTGTCTACCGGCAGTGGCGTGTGGGGAGGAGGAGCTATGTAGCTCAGGATCGCGCAGGGCCTAAGCACTTCTTTAGCGCTTTGGGCCCGCTCGAGGGCTAAGGAGCGTGACACCGATCCGGCTGTCGGCCGGTTTTCGGTGCCCCGTGGTCGGTGAAGGGTGGAGGGTTAGTCATTGTCTCTTCGGAGTGGTCCATCTTCTCGGCTGGGCTGAAGAGGTTTTTTGCCTCTGTTAGCCGTTGTCCAGGATCTGTAGCCTCGGTCTCTTGTACCGCGGAGCCTCTGCCGGATCATAATCGACGGCTCGTCTGATCAGAGGATTCGCATGGGTCTCCGCTTGTACGAAGAGCTTCTTGGCCCGATCCTGGATGATCTTCGACACTGGGGCATTTCAAGTGAAAATTTTACATAAAATTACAGCGAAAATTGCACTGGGCTTGACAGCTTAAAACGTCAGTTGAATCAATATAAAAATCAAAGATTTTTTTCTTTCTTTTTTTATTTTTATGTGAAATTAGCCGGCTTATAGAAGCAAGAGGAACATAATTAATTACTTACTTTTTAAATATTTTGGGTTTTTCTATAAGAAATAATAATTTTAAAATTCGATTTTTAAATAAATCCTCTTAAAAATTGTGACACGGGAATAAAAGTATACCCAGCCGTGATTGTAATAATTGTTAATTCAGTTAATAATAAAACATATTTCTTGTCCTACGTTTTGTTCTGGAAATAGTCTAATAAATATATTTCGTGCATTAAAAATAATCTGAAAATTCAGCATTCAAAGCGTGTTGCCTTTAAGAAAATAAATTTTATTTGACATGCGAGTTCTGTCACTAAAACCAGTCATCAATATTTCAATTATTTTTTTAATATCAATTAACCACTTTTTTAGTTTGCCAATTTATTGTTCGAATATTTTAAAAACAACGTAAAGAGATTATTTTCTATACATTTCAGTCACAAATCAATTTATTCACATGAACTTCTTAGATAATTTTATCCAAGATAGGTACATAATTTATTCGGGTTTAATTTTTTTCTTTTTTATTTATCTTACTGGGAACTTCATCGATCGATATAGGAAAAAGTGTAACATTTTTTGAAAATATTGTAATTTTCTAATGCTTGTGTGGCCAATCCAACAAAAATAATTAAAAGTATTTGGAACTGTCGATACCAACTTGCTTATTATAAATAGAACACTCTATACATTTTTGATTTTTTAAAAGAGTCGAAAACCTACCCTATCGCTAAACCCAGCCGTTTCGGAGATATTTGACGTTTTATAAAAAATTTGACATGTGCAACGGTTTGCAAGAAATTTTATAACTTTCTTCATTTGCCTGTTGGCACATAGAAAGAACACAAGGTGCGCTACGCTCTACAATTAAAATAAATTTTATAATGGTATACCAAGTGTTCCATATTTCACGTTACATTTTGTCAAATGAAACACTCTGTATTTTTTTCCATCATGTTATGTAAAATTAAGTTCTCTTTTTTCTCTAGGCATTGTAAGGGTTAAAGTTACAACTTTTTGAACTATTTGTGTTTTCTTAAGATTTCCAAGAAATTTTCGTGAAAATTACCATCTACTTAGCCATGATTAGATACAATCAGCAATGTCAGTCATTTTGCCAGCAGCTTTAAATTACACCCACGAAGACTTTTTAAATTTGTTTATTATTTATGGATATTGAGATAAAGTGATGTCAAGAACATGTAAATACATTTGCTACTAGATACCCACAAAAACAGAAATTGTTTGTTAAAAGCCCCGATCGACCCCTGGGAGAGAAGCGTGTGTCCCTGTCTTTATCCTCTCGTAAATTTCTTAAATTATTCTTTTCTCGCTTTATAGGTCAGAATTAGGTATTACACAAAGTCAGCTTATTATATGTAACAAATTAGGGCTGGCTGTGGGTCAACAGCCCTAATGCCAAACAAAAAAAAAAACATAAATCGTCACCAAAACTGTAAAAAGCATGTTGTATAATTTTAGAAACTCTGGTTCTGTCAAGGCAGAAACTCAAAGGAGGGAGTTTATTGTTGACAACGAAAATGTAGAAATAGCAATTCTGGGATAATTTCGGGCATTTTCTGGAATCGGGATTATGCCAGGATTCAATTCACAGAATCTTAGTAAAACATAATTTTCGCCCATTTTCGTTTAATAGAAACAGATTTCCTAAGGAGAGAAAATCGAGAAGAAAGTTGCTATGAATTTATTTTAATAAGATATGAAGGCGACGACCCTCAGGTAAACCCTTGTTTTGACGCAGTAATTGTAAAACATTAACATTTTCGTGTACTAAATTTACTAAATTTAATATTACAGTTCTTTAAACAGTCTAAAGTTTAGACCGTTATATAAAACAATATTTAATTTTGTAGTAATGACATTTTAACTGTTAATAAATTATAGGATCTGAAATACCTACTTATTTACCATAAAAAAACTGAACGAAAAGTCGTTGATCTATAAAACAATAATGATGGCTCAAATGTTCCGTGTTGTTAGTCATTAATAAAATAGAGACAATTTTTGAAAGTATTGTTTTGTTTGTCTTCTTTAAAAATATAAAATTATGAGATTATTTTGTGGAACGTAACTGGGTCATTAAGAAAATGAAAACGTAGTAATAATGACTTCAAATTTATTATATATAAATTTATTGACTTTCCAATATACTCACTTAAAGATATGTTGTGCTACTTAGAAAATTAAACATATATTGTATGAGGTGTTATTTACTTACATGTTATACGCAACAATGGTAAAAAATTTTCTCTTCAATTACAATTGTTTAAAATATCAAATACAATTTAGTCATAGGACTTTTTAGATAACTTCATGTGGTTTCTATATTAATTTTATGGGAATAGTTGCTCTTCGCTAAGTAGGGTGGCGCGGTGTAAGTAATGCCGTTGACCTTTTGATTTAAGCATGCAGTTGTTAATATCTTCTACACCCCTATAGGCAGAGAGACAGATCTACATATTTTGTAAATGTCTTAAGAGGATACAAGATGTCCTATAATAATTGGAGTTGCCCAACGGTGGCCATTTTTATTTTCAAATTATTTCCATTTCGACTTGTTACACATAAAAATAAAAGCGGTTGTGTAATATTTCATTATTCCACCTAGAATGGTTTAGGAAGTATTGAATAAAAACCTTACATAGAGATCAACCTTTGGAGGCCTGGAACTCCCTTAGGAAGCATTTTTTGACCAAAATGTTTATAGGAACTTTTTTACCTATTTCTGGTCGTAGAAGCCACTGTTAAATTATTGTACACTTTTTCCGGGACACCCTGTATTTTTAGTGTCTCACATTGTTTAGAGAAGTCTCCTATTTTATCAAAAGATAAACCTGGTAATCCTAACCATAGGAGATGGAATTATTGCAAATAACGTCGCATCGGCGGCGTCGCGATACTCATGGTTCGTGCTTTTCTTTAATTTAATTAGCTTGAGATCTCGCCTTGCATTTCTCATTTACAGAATCAAATATCTAGCTATGGGGGCGGTTGATTTCGTTACTCAGTATGTGGCACCTTGCAACAAAATAGTTGCTCAAGAATGATACCTACTTCGGTTTTTAGAAGGTCAAAATACACGTATTCTATTATATTTCAGCTTAGTTATTTTAAACTGAATTGAATTAACACAATATATGTATAATATCAATATATAATTTCTCTCAATTAGAACAGGTATAACAAAAGCAAATAATGACATTACACAATGCTTGTAATTGAACTTATTTGTAAGTATGAATTACTGTTGAAATTGTATGTTTAAAATAAAACAGTTATAAAAAAGTCTAAAAGTTGATGGCATTGATGCACATAATTAAATTTACTTGGAGATTTGTAAATGTTACTAGTTTTACTACTCCAATATTATGAAATGAGTTAACCATTTTTAGAACTTGTAAACATTCGCAAGTTACAAGGTATTCACCATAGCAACATTTTATTTATAGAAGCATGTCTATGATTTTTGCAGAGATATTGATTAATAAATTCTATAAAATTCTTAGGTATCTCAAGGATAAATTAATTTGCAAAATTGGTAGGTGTAGAGTTAACATATTTAGATCACATATTTCAAATGAAGATGAAATATAGTAAGAAGTTCTTCTTACTTTGAAGAAAATGGTCTTTTAATAATAAATATATTCAACAGGAAATATAATTACTTCCTGTTGAATAAGGTTCAATAATTATTTTCTCTATATGTTTCATTATAAAATTTCTAAAATGATGCACTCAATTTAAAATTCAATTTTCTCAGAACTATTTGAGATACTAAATAATTAAATAAAACTAAAATTGCATAATTGAGTATGCCCGCATAAAGTGTAAATAACCGTGGACACTTGTTTCGACCTTACGGTACTCCTCAGCATGGTGAAGAAAAATTGAAATGATAGACTCAACTTGCCAGAAGATACAAATGGAAAAACCACTAACAGATAGCCAGGGCACATTTGTGGCTTCAATTAGAAGGTCCCGAGTCTTCAGAGAACGACCAACTCTAACCTTCCAATTGAAGCCACAAATGTACTCTGACTACCTGTCAGTGGTTTTTTCATTTGTTTTCTATCAAGTTGAGTTTATCATTTCAACTTATCTTCACTGTGCTGAGTACCGTAAGGTGGAAACACGGTTATTTACACTTTATTCGGGCATACCTAATTATGCAATTTTTCTTTTTACTGTAATGTAATGATCCCACGACGAAACCTTTATTATCTCCAGTTTGTTACCTAAAATATCAACAGTTATGCACTTTAAGCATGGTATCAATCCAACAATTGCTTGTGCGACTTCCTCCATACTGGTTTGTCGTGCACACTTATTTAGGCTTTTCAATGTTTCTGTGGCAGAGATTCTCGACGTGTGTACGCTTGAATGGAAGTATGTTTCGTAGATACTCATCTAAGAAGTTCCGAAATTAATTACTGTCAACGTCGTGGTTTTTGAGAGAGAGGGCAACGTTTCGTCTGGAACAAAGCGTTTTGTTCCACACTCCTCACCCACTTTTTCAGCGTTTGAATTGTATCTGCCTGATAGTTGGCATCATTGGCAGATTTTGAGTGTGATATTGGCCTTATAATCCAGCTGATATGCGCCGGACTTTAAGTGTGTTTGTCTTAACCTGATGTTGTGTATTTCACTACACTTTGGATTTGAGATACATGGTGTCTGGTCAACTGTCTTGTCCTTCATGTTTTGTTCTAGTCGCTTAATTTTTTCTTAAGATGCTAATTATATATACGGTACAGTTGATCTACCATATGTCTACATCTTCTGGAAGTTCTTCATCAATGACTGCCTCCGTTTTTATCAGTTCTTGTGGCTTTAAATCCTGGCTAACTCTCGTCCATCTAAAGCATTCAATTGCAAGGTGGTCGTCTTTCAGGCCGCCCAGTAAGATTCCTTCCACCCGAACGGTTTGGGTTCTCAGGATATTCAATCCTAGGACCCACCGCCCACATTAATCAGATGAAGATGCCTTTTACCAAACAGAAAATCTAACACTTTTAGTCATTTGCCGTTGAGGTGAAAGCTATGAGAAAATGTAGATTTAGTCATATTCGTAGTGACGGAGCAAGCTTATTATTGAAGCAGATTAGCTCAAAGAGTATAAAGTGATTGAAGTGAGATCATTTTAATGCCATTGAGTTATGCTGTTTCAATAATAAGTTTAGTTCCTATCGCCACAAGTAACACATGGGTAGCAAGTGTACTCCATTTATTTAGTAAGTAAAGGAAGCTATACATTGTACAATGATTGACAATTCAAAATTACATCAATTTTCGTAACCAAAAATTTACAATTATTAAGCATTTTTAGTAATTATGTATAGGAGTCGACAATGCGCGAGTGCAGTTATTAAATACATTCGGATTAGATTTGGTTATGATTTCATCGATTGCTAATAAATAGAAGGTAATAACAACAGTAGCAGGTAGAACGACATTTTTATAAATGAATCATCCTTATCATTTTCAGGTAGTATTATAATTAATTCTATAAATAAATTGATGGGTAAAAGAACTTTATTCGAAGGTCAAAAACGAGAAAAAAATCTTAGTTATTTCGTATACATGAATATACATAATACGCAATTTAGTTTTCTAGATATATCCTTCGTTTAAAATCATCTACATTATGTCCATGAGTTGACGATCCTCCACATAAAAAAAAAATAAATAAAAATAAAAAAGAAAATATTGTAAACGTTTCTGCTCTATTAACATTAACAGGTAGAAAAGAGCAAAATCACCATTTTATTCTGAGATCAAAGTTAATGCTTTCGGATTTGTGAAATAATTATAACTACGTGAAACATCGATTACTTATTAACAGTTGTGCCTCTGTAGCTCTCATCAAGGTTTATTGATGAGAATGAAACCATAATAAGAACAAATTTTAATCACACGATGAATATATTTTACGCAAAATGGTTTGAACTAAATTTTAAATAAGGAGGCTAATTTTGCTTAATATCTTAACGATACTTTTTTTATATGAAAAAATTTTCTGTAAGATGCATCTCATTACCTTGGATTATATTATAATGTTTCTTCTTTTATGAATAGATCTTCGTTTAAATATAGATATTAACTTATTACATTTTAAAAGTTTTTATAGTCTTTGGAATTTTCCTAGTAATTCGAAATATTTATTTTAGATCTCTTTAGGCTAAGAGACCTGAAATATAGAAATCGAAAAAAATTCAGCATTCTATATCTCGTAAACGGGCACTTTTAAAAAATATATTAATCCGAGAAAATATACTTAATGTCATATTATCAAACCTATATTTTCAGTATGTAACTTACATAACGATTCACCCTGTATATATTCGTATATTATGTTATAAATATCATAAAATCGAAGACTGTGTTGGCTTTGGTACTTTGTCATTGTTGTAAAACATATATGTGTCTTCTTCTTCTTTTATGATTTAGAGAATGAAAGAACAAAATACTTATAAGTAATACAAAATCGTTAAACAATGCATAGCATTAAAAATATTTGTAGAATTATGATATATTTAACATACTGTTCATGTTTAAGTACACAGTGCACAAGATAGATCGTATAGAATAAAAACTGTAATAATTAATAATTATAATACGGTTGACAACGCTCTGAATAGAGTCACTCAATCCAATGTTTTAAAGATATCGGACATTTGAAACTCTCCATTTCAGTGATTGCTGAGAGAATGTTCAAAGTGCTTCTTAGTAACATATGGGTAGTAATAAACTGATCGTGATAAGTATTTAATGCATTATTATACAGTACATTACGAATAGTCAGTAAGTTAGTACAAAAGGCCCTGCATACTTATAAAATTTGATCAGTTAAAATGGGATTTTCGATAAGTAAAATAATTATTTGGTCAGTACTTCTATGTTCACTATTTTTATTTGTTCACTATTTTTATTATAATGAACAGTAAAATGGAGAGTTTTCAATGCAATAATTTTACTGACCGTTCATTCATTTTACTGACCATTCTTAATTTTACTGATTGTTGCTTAATTTTGCTGACTGTTCATTAATTTTACTGATCGCTAATTAATATTACTGATCGTTCATTAATTTCACTGACCGTTTCTTAATTTTACTAATTAATTATTAATTTTATTGACCGTTTTTTATTTTACCGACAATTTATTATTTTCACCGACCGTATATTATAATACTGACAGTTTCAAATACAATACTGGAAAAGTGTTGTGTATAAAATTAAAATACCGCTCATTTAATTTATACCCGTAATATATTTATCCAAAATAAAAGTAGAAGTTTTTATTTCACAAAACTCTTTTATTGTTACCAGACTCATAACCCTGCCATATTGTTACATCTTCAGAAAACAAGAATTTTCATTAAGTGTTTTTAAGACTTATATTAAATATTCAAAAAAGTTATCTTTAAATTCTCTTAACGTAACTCCCCGAAAAGTTGTGATTTTGTATTTGTTAAGAAAAGAGGCCCTATATAGTTTATGTGAAATCAGAAAATGGATATTTCATCAAAATACTAAACAAATCTAATGGATGTAACTCATAGTTTTATTTCCCAATTATCGTGTGTGTAACTGATTCCTAATAACATAAATTTTATAAGCAGATATATGTACCTTTAGACGTATATGATACCATGTAGTAAATACACTATAGCTTATATAAACGTATATTTACATAAAAGGTAATTTAAAAATAAGTATATAATATAACCAGTATTTAATTTCAGAGCATGAGAAAAGCATAAAACCTAGAATAATTGTTTTATGGATAGAAGTCTTATAACATCATTGCAACCGCCCAAATTGGCATTAAAGACAGAGTCAAGTAACATGTCTAGAACGAGTTGCAAACTCCATCTTTAGATTGTATGCCTTGACATTTAACGAGTATTAGAGAACTTTAGAAATGAACAGTCGTGTTGGTACTATGACTTTATAGGAATGCACTTTGTAAAAGCCGAGTCTAAATGATGGACTATAAATGTGTTTACCTATCCTACTTAAAATGCATAAAAATGCATTTAAATCATATATCCATAATGTAAATTCAAGCTCGCAGGTCATTAAAATTTCAGTAGTATTATTATATATTTCAGTTTCACTATTAACAAGTATTTAAATCCATTAATAACTAACTAACGATCAATGTTACATAATATACATGTATTTAAACTTTGTTTATTTAATTGACATAATTTTTGTACTTTGTGGTTTCTTGTAGAGATAGCCGTGTACAAGGAACATAATTTTTACATGTAAGGGTAAATAATAATAATTATATTTATAGAGAGCCACAATAGGCCTGCTAATGGCCGCAGTAGAGGGTCCACAAGGACCCACTCATAATAACCTAACCTAATTATATTTATAAATATTATTTTTTTATAAGTAATAAACATATCTATAGTTACTTGATAGAAATAGCTAGGACATACGCGTACTCCTATTCCGAGATCCCCCGCCATATTCAGGCTATTCCGGCGATGTGTCATTATTCTTATCGTTGATCGTTTTGGAACTTATTATTTTCAATACATCTTATTATGTATATTATGATTCCTTTATAGTGGGAAATATTGTAGAGGGTGATCATTTTAAGATCCCCACTCGATTGCACGGCTTGATTTTTCACCTAGGAAAAAAATTCTAAAACTATACTTAAGTATTTTTACTTTCTTATACCTAATATAAGGAAGTATAGTAATCGTAATTTTTGAGATCTTGATTGATATATACGTTTCGAACCCTTGAATCCATTCTGACTATTTTCCGAATGATGTCTGTCAGTGCGTGTGTATGGATGTGTGTTTGTATGGATGTGTGGGTGTGTATGTGTGTATCCGCGAACACTCTAAAAAAAATACTAATGGGTGACTTCCCAAATTTGGCAGTTAAGATTTTCAACAACATTTTAGATGACACATAAATTTGGTAAATGTGGTACCACCAGAAGAGACATAATGAATGAGAAAAAAAAGGTACAATTTTGGGGAAAAAAATTAAAATTTTTTATTGCATTTCTGAACGATTCTCGACGAATTATAATGAAAAAACATAACTTTATAGAAAAAAAATCTGTCGGCATGTCTGTAGTATCGCAATAGCAGTGTTTGAGATAAAGCTTTGGTACACATGTTCTAAAGACCAAAGACAATGAAAAATTCGGTAATGAGCAAAATTGGCCAGCTGAAAGGGACCCAAACTTTTTTGTATTTGCTTTTACAAAAAAAATGTATTCTTGATGAAAGATTATAAATCATGTCTACTATATCAAGCCAATAAAATATATTTTCCAAGTACTTAAATAAAGCTCTAAAGCTGATGTAAACTGAAATTTTGTACACATTTAACAGTTTGACATTTGAAACGTCTAATTTAGTTACAAAAATGTCAATGTCAGTAAGAAGAAATTATTAAAATATATTATATGAATTATTATTGACAGTATCGAATGACGCTGATAATTAATTATTTAAAAATTTGAATGAAACATTTCAAGGTACGCTATTGAAATTTAATTGAGATAAGAGAAGAATTAAATAGAATGATTCTTTTAGATTAGGATGATATACACTGGAATAAGAAAGTTATGTGCCGGTCACATCAAATATTTTTTCTCAAAAATCACAATTCTAAAAGAAAAACCAATTGAACGTCAAATAAGAAAGTTATGGCCGAAAAACTAATAAATGAAAAAATCGACATCCAACATTATGCGTACATGAACATAACATTTCACTGATTCCAAATGCATATCACATACATATTTTTTACTTCCAATTTAATCGGAAATTACTTCAACTTTTTTTTTAAGATTTAGTTTAGTTTAAAGAGAATTTATTTTTGATTTCTGCAGTATGTAATAAAATATCAATCAATATCTTTTATATTTAATAAAGTATTGCAGTTTGAATTCAAAATAATACAAATATATCTTTTAAAACAGTCACCTATGAAAACAAATAAAAACATTTAAATAACATACATGTTTATTTCGGATATTAAAGTAATTCCATAAATCTTATATATAAAAAAAATTCCGCAAACTTTATCATTTTCTTGCAGAAGAAGGCGCGCTTGATTAAACCCTCTATATCTGATTAACATAATAGGGTTGTTGTTAATTAAATCTAATTTTGTTGCAAGTTTTTATTTATTTTCGTCAATATTTTATTTTTAACATTTGTTGTAAAAAAAAAATTACACGATTATGTTGCACTAGGCCGACGCGATCTCGACATGGCGCGACAATTCGGGAATCTTGTGTATTAAAAATGTTTAAGACAACTTACTCTAAAATCGTATGGATTTACCATTTCACTTATTTTCTTTTTCACAACATTATCTGATGTGTTTGTTGGCTTCATTTTACTACATATTTACAAAAATAAAAAAAAAAAAATTCGCTGCTTGAAAAAAACCGTGTAGCACGAGATTTACTTTTTGTTATTAATGCTGTATGCCGTTTCTTATATGATTAGAAAAATATTAATAATGGAAACAATTAATTAGTGCTCATTTAAAAGAACATGTTGAAATTAGTAATTTAACAATGGTGATATGACAAGTTAAAGTGATACCACGTTTTTGCCGATTCATACCACAGAATATGCTAGCTCTCGCTGTAAGTCTTAAATATTTATATCAAGTAACTATAGGCATATCCAACACCATCTATGTACAGGTCGAGCCAACCCACTAAATACACGACTAGCTTTATGCGCAGTTTAGAGTCGCTGTCTGTTGCAGCGCGAATGTCAGAAGGGGCCTTTACAGTAGGTTAGAATAATCGTTCTGTGGTTAGACTATTGCCTTGCCCAAGAAGGAGGCCTTTTTAAGCATCTAATTTGAATTATTTATTTATTTACGTATTATTTTATTTTTTAAGGTTGGTATTATTTGCCTTTATTATTTATGAGAATATTAATTTATGTTTTTGGAATTACTTTTTGTTACTAAAAAAAAAATCAATATTTTATTGTGTGCTATCTGATATTTTTAATAATTTTGGTGTTTTACTATCTATGGCATCTGAAGAGAAACACTGAAATGTGAAACATTCAGGTAATTTTAGTAAATACGTTAATACGCAAAGATTTCTTCAGATGAACGACAACACCCTCCACCGCGGCTTAAGCAATACTGAAATTTACAATATAGGCTCCTCCCATCAGTCTCATCCTCCCAAAGCACCCTGACACAATCGTTAACTTTCGTTTGGATTTCGTATTCAGACGGGAAACAGTAACCTGCGCATACCGCTAGTCGTGTATCTAGTGGGTTTGCTCGATCTGTATAAAGAAGGTCTTAGTGCAAACCTTCTTATTTACACATCATTGGCATAACATTCAACAATCGACTCTAAGTAATCGCAGTTGCACGTTTTTAGTACAAGAGTAGCGTAGTTAGTTACACCTGTTATGTAGGTTAGGTACACCCCAGCTCATTATACGTATTTTCCGAGAGTTTTCACGATATAATTAGTGTTTTTTAATTGTCAGTTTAGAAGTTCGTAAATATTCCGCAGTGTACTGGGTTGTACAGGAGATTATGTGATTCGATCAAAAGCGTCTATTTTCTTTTTCGAAGGATGAGAGTTTGCTTTAAAAATGGATTGCTGCTATTCCAAGAAAAGAATTTAAGAGGGCATGAAGAAAAACCCCAGAAACAGACCTTCATCCAATTCTGTTCTTATCAAAAACTATACATTTCTGCATCTGCATCACTTGAAATCCTGGATTTTATACGGTGAGCCAAAAAACAAAACTGGTCTAAGGAGAATTGAAAATAACCGCAAGCGTACTTCAATTTATTTCATAGTATGTAATATCATGATATATATATGTAACCCTAATAATTATTCTATATAACACTTTTAGATTGTGACAGCTATGATGAAAAAAAATCTCATGGATATTTACCATTCACCTGTGGCAGGTCGTCATATTTTGATATTTTGCAAAAAAAAATCGTTTGTTAATAATGACAACAAAACCTTAATTGCAAATGCAAATGTTAGAAAAAAAGTCGGTATAGGTGTATTGTCTTTATTCATCACCATAACCAGATTTAATGTATACACAACGGTCTATAGTAATGTGAACATTGTGAACACCTCATATGTAAAGAAATACCAATTGACGCTTGTTCGTTGAAGGCATTATTGCCATGTGCGGTTTGTAGGCCGAGATGTACAGGCCAGCAGAAGCCTGTACTTACAATTTTTACGTCTATTTATCCAACTGAATTTAATTGCTTACGCATTTTTCCAATACTTTTCGGAAACTTTAAAACCACCACAAATCATTGGTACAAAAATCACAGAAAGTATAAAGAACAGAGAAACGAATGCAAGACGTGAAAGTGCAATACAAGTCACAACACTCAATTCAAATTCAAGAATAATAAATACGGAATAAATTATTCTTTTTTTGGTAGTCTTTCTAATCATCGCAGACTTTTAAGGGGGAGTGAAATAGTTAGTGCAAAGCACTCTCATTGGGCAGCCCTTTTTGCATCCTAGAGTACAATTGACCAGTTCAGCTATGTGGCCACTTTTCCCAATTCAGTGTATTTACTTTGCTGGATTACTTCTTTTATTGTGATGCGTAGTAATTGTGTATGTATAATATTTACAATGTACAATATCTGGTATTTTTGTTTAGGACATAATACAAATATTGAAATATTCGTATCATGGGTTTCGGAAAGGAGTAATGACTAATTAGACGAGTTTTCCAGGTAATAAGATTACAGAAAGTGAAATAAAATATAACATATTTACTTACGGTGATGGAGATTTTGTACAGATTAGAAAAGATAGATAGATAGGTATTACTTTTACTTGGTGAATTGTTGAAAGTAATATTACATCTTTATGTTTTGCATTTGTTTGCAATTAAATGGACGAATCCCTTTTCTTTTATTTACTGAATAATTCCTGGCGTATATTCGCGAAAATCAAACAAAAGAATGAATAACTCAGTGGTTTGATTTACTTTGGATAAGAACAAAATTTATGCCGAAATAAACTTCGATTGGTTAAAGTCAGTGGCGGCTGGTGGATTTAGGTTGTACCATATCTCAGTATTGGAGCATGGAACCCCAAGCAATATTTGAAGGCACGACTATCGGTACTGATCGAAGAAGTTTTGCAGAAAAGAAATTGAAAAAAAAAATTGAGAAGAAAAGTTACAAAAATGCGCAGCCTCCCAGATTACTTTTATTCCATTAGTAAAATATTAGCAAACTATATTTTTTTTCGTAATCAAAAGGAAAATTTATCACCCCGGTTTTTTTGTTTTCCATAATTTTGATCTGTTGTAAAGTTGTGACATTTAAAAATGTATACAATAAATAACTTAAATTTCAAAGTATCATAACTTCACAAAAAATCAAAATTTTCGAAAATCAAAAAAAACGGGGTGATAAATGTTCCTTCTGATTATGAAAAATAAAAATAGTTTACAAAGATTTTACTAATGATCTAGCAGTAATCTGGGGAGGCTGCGCATTTTTGTAACTCTTTTTTCTCATTTTCTTTTGCTGCAAAACTTCTTCAATCAGTACTGAGAGTCGTTCCTCAAAATATTGCTTAGGTTTCATGCCCCAATATTGAGATATTGTATAACCTAAATCCACCAGCCGCCACTGGTTAAAGTTGATACATTTATCCATATATTTTCTGTCATCACTTTTACATATTTGTGAATTTTGTAGCTGCACCAAGTTATTCATTTGTTTAATTTTCCCGAATAGCCAACATTTTTAATAAAAAAACAAAAAAAGAAACAGGGCTTGTTATTCTTAATGAAAAAAAAAAACTATTTAAAATGTTCTAGGTACTAAGGAAGGTGATAATTTTTTGAAAATAATTAACACAAAAAAATACAATTTTCATCAAAAGTTATTACTTTACCAGTGCTTTATGTATTATGTAAATTTTACAGAATATGTAGTTTTGGCTCACTGTGTTTATAACTTACGATTAACATTTGCGCCACCTACTGACGGGAACTTATATTAGACAGTGATGTTGTTAAATGTTATGTAGATATTGTCATCCAAAATTGTATTCTCAAATGCTAGGAGGATAAAGGAAAAGGACATTGAGCTGTCATCTAAGAACTGTTACGACATTAGCTCTTTTCAGGGCCCTCTTAAACCTTCGAAGTGCAGTAAACTGTGTGAATTTCATATTATGAAAGAGAAATTATTCATTATAGAAATCTCCAAATAAGATTCCCGAAAAAGTTGTTAGATTTACATTATATTTAATAAATTATTGCAAGGTTATGAGGCAGAATTTTTTAATATTCATAAAGAAAGGTTTTGTCACTCATTTTGTTTAAGTTACTTAAGTAAAAAGGGATTCTTACTTTAGTGATCGTGAAACTCATAGCCTAGAACATATTGCAAATACTTGCACCACAAATACTTAAAAACTGTTGTGGCAAAACTAATGGCCATTTAGGTAAAACTAGACAACGAAAATTGAATATATCAGAAAGATATTCCTAAAACGCCTCGTTCGAACTTACTAACATGGAAATTAACAACTTTTTTCTTATTTAATTATAAAATCAATTCCAGTAGAATAAGAAGACTTGAAAGGAAAAAAATATAGAGAGACCTGTTACTAATGCAAGAATAATACAAAAAATAATGTCAATTAGCCTGTATAATTCAGATAGCAAATCAGGACACGCTCCAGAAGACATCAAGTTTACTTCATGCTTAGGACAGTTGTATATTTACTTAGCAGATAGCTATAACACTAAAGTGACTTTTCAGGGCTGTTCGTTAATTTCTTTCCAAGTTTTAATGTGTAGCGTTTAAAATATGTAAGCAAAACAACCAAAAATTGTACATAAAAGTAACATATTCTTAAGTTGCACTAGCAATTCAGACCATGATTTTGATTTGCTAAATCGACCTCAATCCGTGTTTCTGTGGTAATGTTTGTATTTGTATATAAATGCAGAGCAGAAGTATGAGACAAAGATATATACTTATATAATAGAACCACCTTGTTTTTCCTTTTTTACGGTCTTGAACTTATGCATTATTTATTCCTTTTTTTTTAACAGAATTCGGAAATTATAGAAATGGATTAGTTAATATGAGCATAATACCGCTGTGCAAAATATTTGTTTTTTCACATGAAAGATGTAAAAATACAAAAGTATTGATTTAATTAATTTTGCAATACTTTTATTATTTTATCGATTTTTGCTTTGTTTATTACTCTGTTAATCTGAATATTAGGCATTACGTGTCTGTGGTTGATCGTTCCATTTAATTTTCGTAAATACACTACGAAAAAGGAGAAATATTTCTGTCAAAAATTATACTGAAATTTAGGTCTGTTGATGTCTTTGATTACAAATTATGAAAACTCTTAATAGTCTTCAATAGAGGAGACATTATACTATGATCAATGCAAATCTTGAACATGGAATTGTAATATCTCTAGGTAACAATGATTACTTTTGAAATAATGAATTTAACTCGAATAAGTTGTCAGGTCTCAAGTCTTTCTTTCTGAGCCACTGCACTGAAGATGCCTGTCTTAGAGCTGAATCTAGATGCTTATGAGCATTGTTAATAAAAAAAAGAAAGAATCTAAAGGTTCAAATAGAAGAGGTGTATGTTACTAAAATTTCCTTGAAAATTTCAGTTCATTATAGATTGTCATTAGAGTGGTTGATGACAACGATATTAATTTTCTATTTACGTCTTTGGAAGGTCACAATAACGACTATTCTACTTCTTCAGCATAAGTTATAAAATGTCACTACAGGTGGTTTATATCTATTTATTTCTCTTCAGGACTTAAAGGTTAGGTTAGATTAAGTTCTAGTGAGTTGGTCATTATGGGACCTCCATTGCGACCATCAGCAAATCTATTGTAGTTCACTCCTACTTATACTTTACTCAATAAGTTCAGTCTCTTAATGAAACTGATAATTTTATTTAGTGAGATTGTGTTCAGATCCTCAGTAGTTGCTCCTTTCCGAAGATTGAGAATCGGATTATCTCCATACGACGTGGTCTGCCTTCCCATCATACATAGGCGGCACTCTGCATTTTCTGCCAGGTCGAGTTTATGCAGATGATTGTTTAGTCGGCAATACCCAGTATATATTCTTGTTAGGGTTTCCTTATTTACCCTGTTTAACTCTAAAAGATTCTTAGCTCTTGATTTCAAAGGCCCAAGAAGTCGGCTATTTCGTTACCTTCCAGACCAGAGTGGCCAGATATTCAGACCAGAGACCTTTTATTGGTTTTGCTCAAATGACTTAGAGCCCTCTGACAGTTCCATACCGTTTAAAAGTTAACATGGGTAGGAGCCAAGAGCTTTTAGAGCTACTTTAATGGCATGAATTTCGACTTGAAATATAGTTGCATTAATACCAAGTCTTGAGAATATTCTACCTTTGGTTTATAGCTATGAACTCCAGCTCCAGTTTTGTAGCCGTCTGTAATATAGCAACTGTTTACCTATAGTAGGTTGGCTTTATTTCGATCCCACTTATCTCTTTCCAGAAAAGAATGTTGACGGTTTTCTTCTTACTTCTGATTTGAGGTCCTGGAGTGGGTTGGAACCTCTGATGTGAAGATAACACTGATGTAGTTTTTTATGAAACACCAAAACACTATATACTGTAATCGACACGCACATCGAGTGCAGTATGCAGTGTTTTAGTGTTTCATGGAAAACTACGTCAATCTGATTTGAAATTAAATTTTAATATAATTTAATAACATTAAAGAAAAATGTTATACGTATTAAATTAAATGTGATGTGAATAATTCTGTCATTACGTTATCAGCAGCACTCTCTGTAGTAAAGAGTTATAATTTTTTATTTAGTACTCACATATTGAATAAATGTAATTCATAGTAGAGTAGTGAAGCAGTTAGCACAACAATTGTGCACTTTTGGAAAATAAACCGACACTTTTAGGGATAAGACATTTTAAAAATTTTAAAATGTCTTATATTCAGCTTTGCAGTATTTTTTTGGTTTCTTGAATAGGTTCTGTAGCAGAAGGCGCTGTTTAGAAAATGCACAAGCAAATCAATGTAATAATGACAAAGAAATATTTGCATTAGCTAAACTGACATTACATGTTCATGATACAATTATTGACAGTAAGATGGTTCCAGTAGATGAATTAGGAAACTTAATCGAATTATTTGAAAAATACTTATGGAGAAAATACAAAAACACATTCGACTCGTATCAGTGACATACCACTTGAGGAACTAACAGCTCTCAACAAAAATCCGATATATTCTGATAACATTGAAAGAAAATGTGAAGCAGTGCATATAGCCTTTGTTGCAAAAGTTGATATCGGAATACTGCAAAATCGATCAGAAAAATGCGATCATATAAAATGGATGCGCAATCAAGGTCTGTCCATTATCGAATAAAACAACCCAATTAACAAGTGTTTCTCAAATGCTACTGGCATTGGCAAAAATACTCCTATATGGCTCGAATAGTCAACAGCAGTTTGAAATACACTAGAGAAGAAGCATTAACAATAAATAGCACAACTTACCATGTTTAACATGAGAAAGAATGGCCCCTAGGTGATACATTGCATCATGAACGTTGTAGAAACACACAATTTCTCATGAAACGGGTCTTCATAAATGACCGAAAACCATGTTACCAATTAGTTCCCTTTAACAGCTTCATCGAGTCGTGCTTCTTTGTTTTATTTTAAACCCCAATAAATCTATCTTGTTTCCTAATATGAAAGACAAAATCATGAGGCTAGTCTAATTGATCACATGGTTGACAAGTTGCACATGTTTGGCGTAGGAATGTCATATGACAGGGTTTTGCAAATTTCATCTGATCTGAGTCAATCTGTTTGTGAGTATTATGAAGAAGTAGGTGTTTGCCCTCCGCGACTTCAAAGATGTATACTTATCACAGGAGCTGCTGACAACATAGATCACAACTCTTTTTCAGTATGTCAGTTGGTTCTTTCCATAGCACAGCATTGTAGTTCCAACAGCATTTCATATTTGGTAATGATGAAATAAACAGGTTACAAGTCACCATTAAAAGTAAATCCACTTCTAAGAAGTGGCAGATCTTCTTAAAAAGCGTACACTGATAACGCTCCTATTTTTCAATCAATTTAGATTATTATTTCTCACATCATCCTTATTGCATTATTTTTAATAAAATATCCGCTATTTTGAAAACGGCGGTCGTGATTTTTCTGCCCCATCTAAAAAATTATTTGTAAATATGTTAGATGAAGTGGGTAAAGTCGCATGCTTTTTTTCATAAACGCACAATTGTTACAGATTTGCCAACTTAACCACTGTACCATAGTGTTTGTTAGGTTTTTCGTATAATAATCTAGGTGCCAGCAATCAAAAATAGGTATCTTGTCTATGCATATTTTGTATCCGAATGTAACATTATTCTTCTAAATCAAGCTTTGAAACAGATTCTTTACCCAAATAAAAGAACAGTAAGTTTATTGCTTAAGTTTCATAATCGTCTTCAGAAGAATCGGTATCATAATCTTCATTATTTTATTTTAAAGCACTGTATTTTCACATCCTTTAAGTTGCATCCTGTTGTATTACTACGATTACGTTGACAGAATACAAAAATTCTAAAAAGTATTTAATAAAAAAAATAATCAATACTAAAATACGATTCTTTTTTACGTTTTGGCACTGATTTTTCCACTTTTGCTCAAATTAAACAGAAAAATATATGCAACTGTAATCTTCAAAATTCATACACAGGATGTACTCGGAACATCATTTAATTGCCTTTTATTTAAAAGTGAAGAATTTGAACAAAAGTACCCACAATATTCACTAAAGACAAAGTTGCATCTCATTTTTTAACATCCACCTTTGCCCAGTAGATCCTGGTATACTGGAAAGTAAGGTAGGTAGTATGCTGAAAGAGGCTATCCTCACATAGCGGAAGATTTTTAAGTTTGTTAAAGTATTTATCAGACGTTACCAACATTAAGTTTCAGAAAAATTTCGATATTAATAATTCGTTCAATACAGCTGGAGTTGTTGACTTACATAGTACAAAAGTGTAATGGTTAGTTAAACATGAAAAGCAAAAAATGAACACCTGTACAATTTGTAAAAGTTATAGAGCAATTAGGGTAACAACGATATGTGTGACAACTGGATTGTCAAAATAAATATCAAGGCAATCTAAACTATTTCAATTTTGTAATATCTTTTTTTGGCCAAATATGACAAAGGAGTGAGATAGCCCCAGAACAGAAAAGTTTTCTTGTTATCTTATACGTGAGCTTGTTGACATGAAAAACTGTCCGCACCCTTCGTGGCAACAAACACTTGTATGCGGAAAATTGTCGGAGGATCCCTCTTCCTAGTTGTATTGTATTTGAATATATTAACCAAAAAGTTTATAGAGGAATATAGACATTAATATTACTCAATCATCATGGCACTTCAGTATTAAATATTGTTATCTTTCATCTCATTTACTACTATTTCACAAACCGTAGTTGGCCAAGTCATGAAAGAACATAAATATTTGCTAAGAACCATGACACTATGAAAACTGTTGGATTTACATTTACAACAATGTCACGAACGTATCGCTTATGCATGCCTACCTAATATTATATGGTCAGAATAATTCACTATGTTATACCATTTTATGGTATTGTTTAGAATTAAAGTTAGTAGTTACATAAAACAAACTTTTGTCAAGTTTAATTTCTTAAGTAGGTCAATTCTTATAGTGGACGTGACGCATTGTTGATAGATGTTCTCCTAAGGTTATATTTTAGGTGAAAGTAAAATGTGGGCTGGTATCTGATCTTAACAAATACCTATAAAATTAAAGTTATTGATGTGTAAAAGATTAAATTAGACAAAAACCAATTTTTTGAATCTTATATACCTGATGACACAGGAAAGAGGTACATACATCTTTTTTTTAATCTCTTAAAACAATTATTTGAAATTATGATATTTTTATGTTTAATTATTCATAAAAATGCATTATTTAAGAAGAAAGTTCATTAGCAAACTCTGACTCTTTCGAATTTCCCTGAAATAACGTAATTTTTTTCTTTGCAAAAGAAAACGTATATATTTTGCTGGATATTTTTATCGAATTGTTCATGACAATTAATTTAATACAATGCGGAGAAAAAGGAAATTGCAATTGCGTGAGGAAATTTAATTTTAAATTTACTGACAGGTAGGCATTGATCGATATTAAAAATTTGTCTTAATTAATTTTGATTAAAATTCCTGTATCAAGTTATATTTAAGCAACAAATAATGTATAACACAGGCATCAATCACATTGTTGTTAGAAATGTATTTAAACTTACAATTAGTACATTTAAAAGCGGCAAGATCCACTCGAGATGTCGAGGCTACAGTCGATGCAATTTTAGGCCACGAGTTGAGAGCAAGACTAAATAAATGAAACCTCATCGAGAAACGTCATGCAGTGGTTAGAAAAGATGTGTTCCATCGGACAGTATTTTCTGTTAAAGATTTTATTAGTGATCTTAGGCGCGCCGGGCAGATTAATTTTATACGGCGAGTCAAGGCGACATCACAAATTTCGGAGTAGAGCGCTTTTAAAAAGTGACAAAAGCATTAACGTACCGCTAAACGATTATGACGCGATTAATAGAGGCTATAAATAGAATCGATAGCAAAAATAGAGAGGTCGTCGTCAATCTTCCGTGATTAGCACAAATCCAACCATAACCTGAGGAAGACGCGTACATTTCTTACCGAAGCTTGTTAGTGTTCTGAAGGTTACCTTTAGCGATTGTTCAGTGTCAAAACAATATATTTTTTTGGGGTGATTGCCTTTTTAAGTACGATTTAAATGTTAAACTTGAAGACCGTTTGGCCCTAAAGAAGTGTGTAACCTCACATATCAAATAAACTTCAGAATTGTCCAATTTGAGATTTTCTAACCTCAAAGCGAACTTGTTTCACAGTGATCCATCTGATATTATTGTTAAATTCCATTGTAAAAAAAATGAAGTTTCATAGACTCCTCAAGATTATTCTTCGAGCCATCTGCCCTTTAGATTTTCTAACCTAGCAAAGTTCTACTTTGATGTCAGCTGGTGTCAAAGATTTCAAACCTCGAAGGTATCGGTACAGGCGTAGTTAACGTCAGAAATCTTATTCTGCGATATAACTTTGACGGCTAGTGACGCGTTAGAGACTCCTGATCTATGAAGATTAATAGGAACATCTGCTAGTGTAAGGTCAAATCTTATCCAAACTTCTCCTAACAGCCACGCTAGTTTTGACAGCAACACTTGAGTAACATTTTAACAGCCACGTCTAATTTGGGCAGCGATGCCTAATTTGATGGCCTCATTTTGATAGCGACACTCGTTTTAAAAGCGACTCTGGTCTTGATAGTTGGAGTTCAACTTCCACAGTAACAACTGTCACTGTCCGTTTGGCAGACGATTTTTTTCCCGCAGCAACTGTCACCTTCACAGATAAAATATTTTTGACAGCTACCAATGTTAGTGTGATTTGGACAGCTGTAGTATTTTTGACAGTTTCCTTAGCAAGACAATGAGGCAAGTGCGACAAACTAGATAAAAAGGATGAATAAAATAATTAAGATGAATAAGGTAAATAGGATAAAAGAGATAAATAAAATAGATAAATTAGGTAAGTCAACTAAGATAAATATAGAAAATAAGATAAAAACTCAATAAAATAAATAAGATAAATTAGACAAATGAGATAAATAAGGTAAATAAGATAAATAAAACTAATAAGATAAATAATATGAATATAGTAAATAAGATAAATGAGATAAATAACCTAAATAGGGTAAATATAATAAATTGGAGAAAAAAGAGCACATTCAAGAAGAGAACAAGAGTGTTCAAATGTTTATTTATGTGCCAAGAATTTAAAATTTAAATGAAATATCTGACATTTTACAAAATTGTTCGTATTATTTTATTACTTAATCGAATTTAATCAATTTGTTGTCTATTTAACATTAATTTATTATATCCATACATATCTTGTTACAATTTTAACAAATTTAGATTTATATTTTTTTTTACATTTCATTAAAATATGATTAAATATTAACACATTGAAAGATTCTGTGCATTTATTATTATTATTATTATTATTATTATTTGATATCTTGAATAATGTCCAATTTCGACTATAATAATTCTTCCACTTTAAAATATATAGTAGTTTGCTGAGCAGCTATAAGGCGTAAACAATTTTAATTTTCAACATATTCAGATGCCAAGGCAAGAAACAGCGAGAATATTTGATAAATTAACATTAAAATTCCAAAAACGCGATTAATGATATTTTATAAAATTGAAATAATTACGAAGAAAGATAAGTAGAAAATAAGGTCCGAAGTCCTTTTTTATTTTTTTTTGTTCTTTTTTTGCAATTTTATTGACAAATGTAAAAATTTGTTTTCAATATTTTTTATTTAATTTTTTTATTATACATTAAGAAAATTTATATTTTTAGTAAAAGAACATTCTAGTTAAACAAGTTTTTATTTGATTTAAAAAACCAAAAGCTTTTATATTCATTGTTGAATTTTATCCCATTAATCCTAGAAACACCTTCATTTAAATGCGCTCATTTAGGAAATAGCACTCTTAAACATTATTTACCTAGACAAACTTGACAATTTTGATATGGTTAAATTTTCTATTTGATTTCATTTATAAACCTTATTTATTTATAGACTATTTCTAAATTTACACAAAGTTAATGAGTTAGTGGAGCATATAACTTTACAGTTCGTTTCCGCATTAAAAATGTTTCTCTTTGTTGGTAGTTCGTGATAATAATGACGAAACCTTATAATAATTGCCTGAAACAAAAATGCAATTTTCTTTTTATTTTGATAACTGTATAGATAGATGTATGTTAAATTATAGTAATCTTTTAATCATAGTAACATTTAGCAAAATATGATTATATTGAAAAGATAGTTTCCATATTTTGTGACATAGCATGATGTTGGGTAAAAGTATCAGACCAATATAACAAGAAATTGTATTTTCGTAGTAAAATCCAGATTTCTATGAAATTAAAAAATAATTAAAACTGTGCACGCAGAATGTCCTTTTGCGGTGCAAAGAATAATAATAGAAATATTTTTGTTAAGTACAAAAAATGTTAAATAAATAATGGGTGGTTTCAGTAAAATTTTCTTTAAAATATTTATTAAGCCTAATGGTTATTTGTTTGATTGACCCGAGGTTTATATGAGATATTCTTAGTTATAGCGTTAAATATACACTCAGTATTTATTTTCAGCAACAGTGAATGTCTAAATTAACCTTATGAAAGAAGAAAACGCTATATCAAATTTTGACAACCATTTATACATATTATGGTGGTTACTGAATTTAAAAAAAAAAAATTTTAACGTGGGTAGAACGGTAGTCTAATTGGAAGATAATAATTAGGGCTGTCAAAAATGTTCCGTGGGACAGAGGCGTACGCGAAATTAACTAATACGAGAAACAATAAACTGTTACAATTTACAACAATGTATGTAAAACTTACACTCTTAACTAGCTTGATGAACTAGCTTGCTTATCACAAACTGGAGAAGATGTGTAGCCATTTTGCAGCATCAAGTATGTTTCTATGGTTGTCGCCATGAGTGATGTTCGCTTTGGTGAAAATATATTCTTATATTTTGAAAACGACCGTATTACATCTACTGATGTAATACACGCATACGTAAAATAGTCTTTGAACGCACTTAACGAATCTGGGGCTGCAGCATCACATATTTGTCTTAATTTGGTAAAACCGGTGTCTTTATTTAACACACTTGCGAACTTTTTCTTTAACGCGCTCATTTGTTGCATCACCTATAGCGTGTAGCAGTAGATTTACTTCGTCCACTATTTGCAGTGACTCCGCTAACGACAACGCGCTGTTTTCTAATTTTTTTATGCTTTCATGTAATGGTTTATAGTTCTTTGCAATATTTTTAAAGCTGTTTCAACGGAAATATCTTCGAATTTTGTCTGACTTTCCTTAATAGCTGCAGCCCCATCTGGATTGAATTGTAGTATCACAACTTTTATTTAATTCAACCATGTTCCCCAACGTGTAAGAATCGGCTGTGGAGGTTCAGGAATATCGGGACACTTGCTATGAAATGCATGAAGACGTTTAGGAGATTTAAGAAACACTTTTTTTGTACTTGCTATTAATGCATCCATCTCTAAAGCATGCACTTTACACGTAACATGTTTAACGTACAACGTTGTTCTTGCAAAGAACGGCCTACCGACTGCATTGTCATGGCGCCATCAGTCACAAACATCAACACTTGACTTTTTGATAGTTCAAATTTTTCTAACGTCTCCAGCACCACCCTGGTAATTGTTTCGCTAGTACACTGACTTAGTCTTTTGCTAGCTAGTAACAGTGGAACTGTAGGTTTAAGAGGGTCCAGTACTCGTACTATAACATTTAAAACAGAATTTTATTCACAACAGATAACCACAGCCGTGTATTTTTTTAATTCACATTTCATCTTATTTACAATGTCTACGTGTACAGTTGGTAGATAGTTACATAACGTTGTACGACTTGATAACTTCACCTGGGCATTACATTTATTCCAGAACTTTCGAAATGATTGTTTATCGAGTATGTGCAGCGGAACATCACAGGCAGTCAGCATTAATAGTAAATCAAACATAGACTGTGTTGTCGAAGGCACGCCATTTTTTTATTTTTATGGTGTACACTATTTATGAAATCCACAATCACGGTTATCCCAGCACATCAAATCTTTCTAGCACACTTTACAAATTATTTTAGCACCATCATAGAATAAATCCGGGAATTCACCTATGAATTTATTCACTTTGTCAGAAAATGGCCGTTTTCTACCCCTGCGTACGTCTGCCATGCTTTATTATTAAATTAATATCAACAATACAGTACAACAAATAAAATAAAAACACAAAAACAATATGCAATACGCCCAAGTGACTTAACGTGTACACAACTCAAAAGCTAATAATAGACTGGACTGGAGAAAGAGTTTCGCGGTCAAGGTGAATGCCGGCGACAGTAAGTACATCTGTATTCTACGACCATGATACACAGAAACGATTTGCAGCTTTAATAATAATTATTCTATAAAGAAAAATGAAATGTTACATACCTAGGGCTATTTCATAAAGTATAATATGAAGAAGTTACTGCTTTCATTCTCTTTCTACTGACTGGTAATTTGCACATTAGTCCTTGGCAATCTCTTAGATGGTTAAACATTAAATCAGTATATGATCTATTATAATTTTCATATCGGATCTATTAAGTGAATAAAAACTGGCGACATATTTTTTAAACCACTTATTTGAACGTTGTGCGTCGGCCTATTTCCACTACCAAGGTGAATCACCAATACCAGGAGATTCATAAATGCTTCTATACTTACGCATTGGTGTCCCTAACCTGAAAGTTTTTCCGAACACCCACTTTGTCGTAAGGTAGGAATCTTTAACGTGCTCACATTTCAGATACACGAAAACCTAAATTTTATACCTCTTTCGATAACGCGTGCAATTCCGTTCATCCACGAACCTCATAGTCTTGGTCTTGACCGATTTAAACCGGAATGTTTTGGATAGTCGAAGCACTTGCCACTGTCATTCACACCACCAAGCTGATAAACTGCAGACATGTGTTCTTAATATATCCACCAAGACCCTTAATATATCAACTATGACCCTTCACTTCATGGCGGAAAACTTTTGCGAGTTTCTTGCTTTAACGTGGAATATTCAAAATTCAATAAAAGTTGTGTCAAAATCAGATAAACTGAAATAAATATGATTGGTGAAACTTCTTTGGATAAACTGCTTAATTGAGGCCTATTGCATGTGGACATTTCTTTGACGATAAACAACATATTTAGATCAGCGTACTTGATTTTTGGTTTTAATGTGCAGAAACCAATAAGCGTGACACTAAGAGCAGGTAAATTAAAATGAAAATAATTGAGGACACTTTTATGGATTAACCGCCGCCGCCGATTGATCATTATATTTGTATGTGGAGGTTTCTTTGGCGACTGTCTAGTTTATCAAGGTCCATTGGATCCATAACGCAATTTATTAAGTAGATGAGTAGTATGTATCCACATTGTTAAATACAATCTCTTAATGAAACTAATAACTTTATTGCGTGAGAGTGTATCCAGTCTGGCAGCAGTGGCCCTTTGCCAAATATTGAGAATCGGATACTCTCCACAGCGGGACAGTTGTATAAGACGTGGTCTGCCTTCTCATCATCCTCCAGGCATAAGCAGCATTCGGCGTTTTCCGCCAGGCCAAGTTTATGCAGATGATAGTTTAGTCGACGATTCCCAGTACATAGGCCTGTTAGGGTTTTCAGGTTTACCCTGTAAGTTTCTTAGCTCTTGATTTCAAAGGGTAAGTTATAAACATCTTTGAATGAATTGATCCTTGTAACTCTTGCCAATAGTAGAAAGTTTTCCTTTCAGCCCAGGTTAAGACAGCCATCTTGGCAGTACTTATAAGGATATGCCAGATATCAGTTCTCGTCAGATGATTCGTGACCCTACTCCTTCTCTGGAGACCACACAGAAAGTGAAGTTATATTTTCTATCTTATTAAGTTTAGGTGGAATCAGCTGTGATGTTGATTCCAGTTAACCCAAGTGGTCCCAACGTCTGAAAGTAATGGTTTTAGTTAGAAAGACATACTTTAAAAAAACTTCGCCAATTATGGTGTAAAAATTTGTGTTCCGCGCAACGTTAAAACGACGTCCTTGGTCATACTGGCAGTCGCAAGCCGACGTTATAACGACCCTGATTATATCTATCGAATTTGTACAAAAACGAGCCACGCGCCAATATCCTTGGCTTTGACGATGATCTTGGATGGCAGGAGTTAAGGGAATAGTTCCCTCTTTACTCTTATCGCATTACTGTAGATCTGAACTAACCTCTTAAGGAGTGCTTCCCCCCGGTCCTGGCTTGTTGGACTCCGCCGACTAGTGCCTTTCCCTTCAGGTGCTCTTCTTTCCTCGTCTGCTGTTGGCTGCCAGGAGCGTCGTCGTGGCCAGAGTGACTATTGCCACCCCTGCACAAAAGCGAGTAGGATAATCGTTGTTACGACCTCATTCAGCACCATTAAGACGCGTCGGGCGACGTTGATAAAACGTTAAAATACTGCTCGGAAAAAATTTCGATTTTTTTCATCTTCAAGGGTGTGGCCAAGTTGTTAGACCCCCAATTCATTAATAGTGAACAATGTAAATCCTTAGGGGGATCTGCTGTAACATTCTTTTTAAAATATTTGTAATAATTAATTTATTGGACTTGGAAACCATTTGTCTTACGAATAAAAACGTACCAATAAAAAGTTTACACGTAATTTTCAGTATGACCTAAAAACATATTTTAAAAGGTTTGCTTATAATAAAATTCGGGAAAACTGTCATTTTTTGTAATCAATGTTTTGTCCCACGTGTAATTTCTACAGCACAACCTTCGACTGAAAAAATACCTAATTTGCAGTTAAAAAAAAAAAAATTAAATCCATATATATTTTTTAACTAATTGGACATTGTTCCTGGAAAAATACCTAATTAGCATTTTTTTTCGTATATATTTTTTAACTAATTGGACATTATTTCAAATAGCAGTATTTAAAAAATAAACTGAATGTTTCATAACCATCTGGATGGTTCATGTGAATAAAAAATTGTCAATAAAACATCGACCCACTGATCTAATTCGCTTGATATACTATAAAACTTTTACGATATAATTGATTATTTTCTGTAATATTACTGTTTAGAATATTTCACCGTAAAATAAAAAAATATTATATATAAATTTATGCAATCCTAGTTTAAAAATCTGTAAATTATTTTTTGTTCCATTTTTTGAGTTGTAATGGATCTAAAATTTGATTAGGAGTATAAAATTTTCCAATTAACGATTTAACGAACTTTAAGATATAATGTAAATTTCGATGATTTTTTTGAAAATTTTATTAAACTAATTGATATTTTTTAGTTTTAAGACAAATTGATATTAAATTAGTCAAATAATAAAAAAATCTCTGTCATTTCCTTACATTATGGACGTTTTGGTAAACACTGTAAAATATGTAATTCCATGGTAGTTCGCTCACGAATTCTAACGTGTATATTTTTTTTTGTCCACTTATATACTTTCATATTATTCCAAATGACAAACTTTCAAATAAAAAAAAATAATTACTTAAGAAAACATAAATCTTATCAAATGAATAGAAACTAACTATATTTCGGAATGGAAAGTACATACATATATATTATATGTGCAGCAATTAGCATAACTCATCCAAAGTCATCATCACTGACTCATCAGACAGAATTTACACGAAATTGCGAGCTAGTGGTATATTTTCAGTACCTATGTGTAGAATGTCTATATTGTGTATGTGAGTTGGTTTTACAACTAAATAAAAAATAAAGTCCAATCAATATGTGACAACAAATTTAAGCTGCCTTACTTGGCTTTGGAAATACTCTGAAAGGATTGTAAAATCTGATTGTATAAAAATATCCAGTCAGTAGTTATTTGAAACAGCATTTCCAAAATGGGTGTTAGCTGTAACTTTGACAAAGATTTCCAGTAAGTTTATCCGATTGTACAATTTAATTAAATTGGATATAATTTTATTTTGAATAAACTTCTATTGCCGAAATTACAGCCAGCTACCGATTTATAGATAAATCAAAAATATAAAGAAAAAATTCCTCATATCAAAATAAAAAAAATTACTATAAACACTGGTGTAGAAATGCCCTATTGAAAGAGATATTTGCTTTTAATGAAATGGGTAACAATTTAATACATTTATGCCTCTGATTACAAAAGAATTGGTGGCACTGTTAAATCGAGAGGTGTAGAATTACTTAGAGAAGATATCATACGTCATGAATGAGCATAGACGAATATTACGAATATTACAAATATTATTTTAATTGCAACTGTTCAATATTCATAAATGAAAACAATAAACTTAGTTGTTTTATTTTATTTAAAAAACAATGAATTTATACGGCACTGGTATTGTGCTAACAATTATACATGATGCGCGATGCAGTGACGTATGGTATCTTCTTTAAGTAATTTTATTTCTAACCGTTATTATCTACTTATGTCTTTTTAACGATCGGTATTTAGAATATTCTCTTAACAGCTTTATTTCATTTCTCTCGGGTAACCTGATTTCGAGATAAATGCAGTTTTATAGAACAGATTTGTCCTATTTATGCAAATGTTTTATTTATAACGTGGCTGAATTGCAAATTTTTCATAGAAATAATTAAAGATGCAAATATAAAATTTTTTAAATTTCCCACTTTTCTTGTTTTTGTAACATATAATTTGCTGTATCGTGCAACAGTAAAACATATATAAAAACAAATAAAACTTTTGCGATGGTCCATATTCGAAAGATTCTATAAAATGTTATGTTTATTAAAAAAAACCAAAAGGACACAATAAAACCAAATAAACATTATAAACATGTATTTAGCATCTTTATAATGTTTTTTTTTTCATATATTTTTTTACTTGTTAAAAAATGATCAAGAAAGAGTTGCTACTTAATAGTATTTTTATTAAAAATAAATAAATAAATAAATAAATAAGCAAGTTCAAGACAGAGTAGCACGGGCAGATGCAAATTTACTTTATTCATATTTATATACTGGGTGTCCCAATAATCCAACAAGGTAGAATTACGCGTGTAGAGGTACAACGGAGAAAAGCAGCCATTTAATTTACGTTTAATAGTTCACGTAAATCATGCACAAATTAAAAACAGTGTGGCGAAATCAGTTTTGACACAAACAATGTTGTATTTTGATGACCCAGAACATCCTTTACCCTGTCTTTTGTATTATCTCAATTGGTAGGGAATGTCTTTGAACGAAAGAGTAAAGAATGTATTTCGTGCTATTCGAGAACAAACACTGCAAGATGTGAGAGAAAACTTTGTTACAATTTTTGTATTTAGAATAGAATAGAAACATTTTTAAACATTTAATATAACTTACTAATTTGTTAAATTCATGTTATTTATTTATCATAATATGTATACAATTTATTTGAATAGTTTTTTCTTCTAAATTGTGGATTTTTTAAATTCAAAATTGAATTCACTATTCAATTTTGAACCTGTTCATTTCAAATACCTACATAATATCTTATATCACTTAAATGCTTAAGAAAAGTCCTATCTCACTGTATTTTAATGTACGGATTATTGATTTAAAAAAATTGCATAAATTGTAAATTTGCATATTATTTGGATTTATTTTAAATGTTGGAAATTTATGAAAATTCAGGATGACAAAAGTATTCTTGTGTATAAAGATGTCTAAAAGTATTATTGGTTGTCTAAAAGTATTATTGGTTACGGTTCGACAGTTCTACAAATTTGGGCCTGTTTTGGTATAAAATGTTGAATAACTTACCATACATTTTATATCGGTGTCTTTGCCTTCAAGAACACTATCCAAAAGTGTAATATGGTATAGGATGTTCCATTTAAAAAAGATTAGTTTGTATTGTCTTTTAGGGAAACCCCGTATTATTGGAAATAATTTTAAAATGTGCATCAAATAAGTAGCTACAACTTCACTTAGCAAAATTCTTACTATCATTCTTTTTCAGTTACGTATTTAGCTTTTTGTAAAATATGTGAAGCGTGAAACTTGACATATTATTTGTTTTTTCATATCGATAGAGACTTTCATAGAACTGTTAATTTTGTTCAGATCTTCTTTTAACATCGAGAACTACGTTGTACCAAAATGTACAGAGAAATAATTGGATAAACATTTTTCTTTATTCAATAATATTATTGTCGCTACCTTAATTTTGAATTTTCTTGCTATCCGCTTCTTTCGTTAAAATTTTTGCTAAATCCCATCTTATTTTATGTCCATTTTCCCAAGCATGATCGCAAATTTTCGGTTTTTCAGTTTCACCCTTCCCAATATAATTTGTATGCTCACCTAATTTTACATCGAAAAGGGAAACAGATTTTGTTTTCGAAACGTTGGGGAATTATATTATTATTATTTTTTGTCTTATTTCAGTTATCAAAAAGCACTTTCTGACTGATTTTTTGACGTAAAGTCACAAGCGCAGAGGCTTATTTTTTCAGTGTAATTAACTGTATTTTTTAGATAACCAAGAAATAATTATGTGGCAGCAAGCTTCAAAAAAGAAAAAGAAAAAATAAATAGAACAAGTTTGAGAGTGACTTATTTATATTGGCCAAGCACGTGATGAAAACTAAAACATATGTCAAACACACCCAGTAAACACGAAAATATGTTTACTGGGCCGTTATTCAGCCAGCGTCGCTAGTAAAGTTTCGGCAAAGGCTTGGTAAATGACCAACGTTTGGTGTTTACTGGACATTAATTTAAACTTCAAACAGGATAAATTTTGGTTTCGCGTAAACAGGTAAATCAAATATTAAAGTTTTCCTGATACTGCTTATTGACCTAATCCATTTTTGACATTTTTATCCTTTTTACATTATTTATACCTAATAGAAGGTATAGCAATCGTGATTGTTTTCGACCTCTAGATTTTGATTGATACACACGATTTGAACCCTCCTGAATCCATTCTGACTATTTTCCAAATGATGTCTGTCGGTTCGTGTGTGTGTGTGTATAATTTTGGGAAAAAAAATTAAAAATATTTATTGCATTTCTGGATGAATCTTGCCGAATTATAATGAAAAAACATAACTTTAGGGAAAAAATCTGTCTGCGTGTCTGTAGTATCGCGATAAAAGCCACAGTTTTTGAGATACAGCTTTCAAATTTGGTAAACATGTTCTAAAGGCCAAAGACAATGATAAATTCTGGTGAGAGGAGGTTTACGGGACCCAAACTTTTTTTGTATTTGACTTTATAAAGAGATATATTCCTGATGAAATATTATAAATCAGGTCTATTATCTCAAGCCAATAAAATATATTTTTCATGTACTTAAATAAAGCCACAGACAATGTCTGTGATAAAGCTGATGTAAACTGAAATGTACATATTTGACCTCGTAAAAATGGGGTTAGGATAAATTTGTCAGTTTGACATTTGAAATGTCTAACTTAGTTACAAAAGTGTCAATATCTAGAAGAAAAAATTATGAAAAAATACGACATGTCAAAAATTAAATAGAAATATTTTTTTAGTTCGGGATAATATACACTGGTATAAGAAAGTTATGTGCTGGCCACATCAGATATTTTATTTATTTTTTAGCTTTGCGTTATCTCCAACAATAAATATACAATATCTGCCACAAATAAATTATAAACGATATAGGTAAATTATCATCCAAAAATCTTAAAAACAACAACAAATAACCTGTATACTTTATATCTTTGTTTAGATAGGAGGCAGCCTTTGTCAAACAGCAGGTATGTGTATTTGTATACACAAAAAAAATTTAACACAACAATTATTACAATAACAAAAACACAGCAAACTGTATTCGAATTAAATGTCATATTAAAATGTGATCATGAATATGATTAAATTAAATAAATTAAACTTAGAACGTAATTCTGTCAGAACTAAGAATCAAATGAAGATATACAAACCACATTAAGCATTTGATGTATTTTGATAATATTATAATTTATTAACCACTTTAGATATAGTAATTAAAAAATATGGTAAGTCAACAATTAAAATAATTACAACCATATTATATATCACACAGAAAACTAAAACTTGCAATTAATTATATATTTTATTCTAAATGCAGTTGATTGGAATGAACAAATTTATGTTTCATTTTTAGAACAATTCTATTACTTCCATGTGTTGCTTTAAAATAAAATCACGTTTATGTAAAATGTAACTTTAAATTAGACTATAATTTGTATTCTAGTCATTCTGATATACCTACTTCAAGATATTTAAAAAACAAACAAAGAATTTGGCTTACATAATTGTGTTAAACAAAAATATAGCTACAATAGGCATAATCACGACAGTTTCAATGTAAAAGTCATTAGCATGCTAAGTGTTACAAATTTCACATACAAAGTGGGCAAGAATTCTCCCACATTACAATAACTTATTTAATTTATTAACACTTATTTCAATAAAAGTGGACAACGAACATAGGTACAGCCTGAATTTTTTTTAAAACTGATGTTAATTTAACGTCGATCATGATTGTGGCAATTTACCTCACAAGGATTATTTTTTTTGTGCCTTTTTTTGTCATTAACATTTTATTTAAATGACAGTCCACACATTTTGTGTTATTCAGCTCTTATTAGAGAGAGAAGAGTAGAAAGAAAAGGCTTTGTGATGTGCTACACAGAAAGTTCTCTTATGGCTGACGGACCGTCCGGGGGGCAGGAATATTCTTGGAAGGCAGAGTGCAAGAAGGCTATGCTCTAGGAACGTACACCGCGATTTATCAGGTATTTGCAATTTTAGCAATGAGCATGTAAGAGAGAGATAAAATAGAGCATGGAGCAAATAATACACATACGATCAGACAGCCAGGTAGCTCTGAAAGCAATCTGCTCTTCTAGGACAAGATCAGTCCTAGTTCAAAATTGTGGAGACGTTTTGGAATCTGCCAGGCACACAGAGTAAGATTTATTTGGGTTCTGAAACATACTGATGTTCTAGAGAACAAGAAGGCAGATCAACTGGTTAGATTTGAAACCGAGGAGTCTCGTCTCAGACCTGAACCTATTTTGGAATATCACAAGGAAACAGGTCACTACGGCACTCAATGAATGGACTTACGAGATAATAACTCTGCACTGGAGATTAAGCAACAACTGCAGACAAACTCGGGATTTTGTAGCAGTGCCGAAGAAACTACAGTCGATTACTCGGTTACTCGGTCCGAATCGAAAAAGTCTGAATAATCTTATCAGAGTTCTGACAGAACGCTGCAAACTTAGAAGACACCTATCACTATAGGTGTTAAACCAGATCCTACATGCTCAAGATGCATAGAGGACGAAGAAACATCCCACAGTTATTAGAGCAGTTGAGGAGTTCGGGACGAATGAAGCGAGATACCTTCGGCGTCGAGGCACTTCTAAGAAAAAGTAAGCTCCCTTTCATGGAACAACAAAACATCAAGAAAGTTTGAAGAAGGAGTAAATGATTGAAGGGATGGTAGGGGAACGGTAAAAATTACCCGTTTGTAGCCTACTTACCAGGCGCCAGCCTCACAAAACAATCACTATTATTTTTTAAGCAAATTACGAAACATTTTCGTATATAGTTAAGTTTAGGTTAAATCTGAATTTTGGGACAAACTGTACTTATATTTTCATAACTCTTTAGCCATTATAGATAGAAAAGATTAATAAATAAGTTGTTCAACATTTAAAACTACATATTTCAAAAATATTTTCAATGGGATATTTCCCCCTTTTTTTATTTGAAAATCAAAAACTAGAGATAAAAATAAGAGACACGTGTCTTTTCTTTTTTTCTTTTCATTTAAAATGAAAAAGTTAGCTTTTGTGACGTCACTAAGCGCAAATTCAAATGGAGCGCCAAATGTAAGACATTTCATAAGGTTTGTTCGTTACTGCCCAACTGGTGAAAGAAGGACCATGTGGCTAGGGAGAGTATTGCCGATAAGTGGTCAGCTTTCTGTGAAACTACTTACTAGGAATATAATATGGCTCCTAATGAGTAGGTGTGGATGCAAACGTTCACAAAAATTTGCCATGCACTTGTTAATTTATTCTTCTCGTATCGTCTAAATGCTACTATCCGACCGACATCGTAGATGTCTCTGTGGCGGATAGCGACTTGCTAAGCAAGTACTGAGAGCAGCGACCTCTAGCCCAGGTGGACTAAACTATTGTTATTAAGTGCGATTTGTACGAAACAACTACTCAGCGGACAAATACCCCGACCTGCATTGGATTATACCTTCAAATCATGATAGATCGGTAGCCAATATCATTTGTCAATTCCTAACCAGACATAGACCGGTTTCGAACTTATTAGTTCTCCTCAGTATGCCATAGGTTATGGAACAGACAAATGATAGTGGCCAACCTGCTAGTCATTCACTGACTAAGGTAAATTGAGTAGTGGTGAGAGGTATGTGAAACTTCTCATATGGTCCAAATGCTACTATCCGACCCACATCATAGATGTCTCTGTGGCGGATAGCGACTTGCGAAGCAAGTACCGAGAGCGGCGACCTCTAGCCCAGGTGGACTAACTACTGTTATTAAATATGATTTGAACGAAACATCTACTTAGCGGGCAAATACCCCGACCTGCATTGGATAATACCTTCAAATCATGATAGATCGGTAGCCAATATCATTTGTCAATTCCTAACTAGACATAGACCGGTTTCGAACTTATTAGTTCTCCTCAGTATGCCATAGGTTATGGAACAGACAAATGATAGTGGTAGTTAATTTCAGTTGTATGATATTGTGCCAGATTTGCCATTGGATCGTAACCTCATTTTTTGTTTGTTTTTTATTGTAAATATGTAGCAGATAAACTATCTGATCTACTTTCTATATATTTTATTTCATTTTATTTTTAAAACAGATACAAAAACATTTTTTTTCGGTATGAAAAATACAAAAAAATATATTTTTTCAAAATATAAGCATTTCCACTTTCATCTCAGATCAATGAAAATACCCCATTATTTGGCATCATCAAAAAGCTCTCCGTAGGTACTTAGTTATACGAATAAATACAGTGTGTATTAGAAGCAACTGTCAATAAATTTCAGTCTTTGTAAGTATTTATTGGAAATCAATTTTCTTTATATTGTGTGGCATCATAGGTCATCTTAGCTATATTTCGGTTGCAAACGAATTCTCGCAGAAATTACATCAAATATTTAAATTTTTGCAATAAATTGTAAGGATACACTCATATAATGTGTCTTCGTAATCGAGCGTAAGAACACTTGCCTCTCACCCCGCAATGGAGATGGAATTTTTTCTAAAGCAGAAACTATTCCAAGCATACACGGATATTGACTGTGTGTTTGTTGTCTCTAATGAATATGATAATTCTATAAAATATATTGAAGTGTTAAAGTCGAAATGGGCCATATTATACTCAGTATGTATCTAATAAAGTGACCGTTAATTGGCTTCAAACAAATTTCTATAGAGCATTTTGGATCATTGGAATTTATGAATGATTATACTTAATAAAGTACAGCTTATTTTATTTTTTCTTCTAGTCAAAAATCGATGAATGTTATTTGGGATATTTGTATTGAATTTTATGGACCTGGTTACATGTTCTTATTTAGAACCTCTTGAAATTCTTTTCCATCAAAATTGACAAAGATAGTAAATTTTTAAGTACGATTGTTATTATTTCTTTTCAAATATCCAAAAATCGTGTTAGTTTATAAATTTAAAATCATTTATTTCTAAGAATCTTAAATAAATAAGTAAAATAAATTCAATTTTTTTATTTTCGGCGGGGAAGCAAATTTGCAGTAGACCGTGTTTTGTCAAATAAAATCTTTTAATACGTTCCCATGATACAGGTTTCCACGAAAAGTCGAAAAGAGGAATGGAAGAACGGAGAAAGAGTAACATACATAAGGGATGGAGGTTCGAGGAAATGGTTCAAACTCAACTAGAAACTTGAATATGTACACCTCCCTTTATTGAAACAAATCTAGGTTTAGTAGATTTTAGCAAGTTGCTTAGTTGATTTGAAAATCGATTACAAATCATATTTCATGTATAAAGACTTTACATAGATATAATATGTATGCTGCTTCTACAATTATAGTTTCACCTGTTGTTGTTTAACTTGTTTATAAATAAATAGCCATAAAATGTTAAAATAATATTGAGTAATAATTCTCAGAGGTTAACATTAATTGTGTATTTGTTTTGATGATGTGTTTCGGTTTTACTATTACGTGTAAATTATTAAAATTAATATCATTACAAAGACATTCACAGATTAAGGTAAAATGTTTACATTTGCTCTTAAGGGCATCAAATAAGTAGGTAGATAAAATTTGTATAACAGTGCAGGCAATATTGTTAAATTCTTTAACATCATGTAGGACTCTCAATGTCATATAGGTACCTATATTAAAGAACAGCATTATAAGAGAGTGGTATCCAAGGAATAAAGGTTGTTCGTGAAGAGGATCAAAGATTATTTTATATTAATATTATGTATTTCATGTTGAATATTACAAATACATAACTCATAACGTTTAATAATTATTCATTACTAAAAATTATCTGAAGACAATATTGAAATTTATCTTGTCATTATTTCTTATATTAATATTTATATCATAGATAATATTATTTCGGAGGGGTCATGGACATTTAAAATATTATGTCAATTTTTTGTTCTATAAATGAAACATTATGGCCTATTCTAAACTTTTGGTTAATAATTTCAGAAAATTTACCAGAAAATCGTAAAAATAAACCTTTGCATCTAAAACGGGTGATTTGTAAAGATATGTATTTTAGGTTAAATCAGATATTTCATATTTTAAGAAATTAATGGATAAATAATTTAAATTAAAGAACCATACGTCGCCATATACAAGTAACAAAATCCGACTGTCCTTTTAGGAGCAGAATTTTATTGTGTTCTTTATTATTCTTTAATACTGTGATTTAATATAATCCCCAATTAAAGTAAATGAAAAATAATTTTTACGTTTTGAATATCTAGTTCAAAATACAATTAATTTTGTACAATATGTAAGTATAAGAATAATTCTTGAAATTATTAAAAATATATTTACATATGTACATGTGAATAAATTTATTATTTCTGCTTCCTGCATATAGGAACTACGTTAATTAACATATTCAAGAAGAGACCGGCACCAAGCGGAAACGTTCATTGACAACAGGTGTAATAATCACCTGCCACAATAGGAAATGTTAACTAATACCAAAAACTTTAAAAGCAAACAGAAAAAAATACATTACGGTTTCTAATAATTTTAATGACATATTGCACGTAATAATATTATTTATTACATAGTAACTGGAACAAATATAAAAAATACGCAATTAAAAAAATTTTCGGTTGTTTTTAACCATAATTGTAATATGTGAACAAATTGAGTCACTCATGTAAGTTAGATTATTGTTATGGAATATTAATTCATTTTGTAGCTTTCGATTTTTCCGTATATTGTAATTTACTCAATTTTATATATATTATATTTAGAAATCTATGAGTAACTTATTTGGTCGGTTGGATTTGTTAATTTCTGTGTTGTCCTTTTATTCAGCATACAAAATAAGTTCAATCTGAATATTTCAACTATGATGAATTCCTAGTTGTATCAGGAGTGCCTCAGGGATCGATATTGGGGCATATATTATTCATCTTATTTATTAACGATATAGTTACTCATGTAAATGTCAACTGTTTTTTAAATGCGCTGGTATGATGCTATTTTGTACTATTGGTGATAATTATGAATGCGAGTTACTTTAAAGAAATTTGCAGGTGTTAATGATTGATGTGTTCGAAACAAATTGCCGCTGAACGTAATATTTTATCTTTCAGTAGGAAGAAGTATCCGTTGCAATTTAGTTATCAATTAAACAGTTTCGTAAGTAGAAACTCGGTTAGCTTTGACGACACTTTGTATAATGCATTTGTTAAATTCAGACTTGAATGTGGCTCACTTACGTGGAATACCGGATATTGCAAATATTGTAATAGTATTGAAAATATTCAATGGCGTTATCTGAAATTTTTGTCATATAAAACTGATAATGTATACCATTGACTTTGTATATACATTTGCAATTGTTAGATAGATTCTCTTTATCTAGGCTACAACAGCACAAAAAACTTTGTGCTGTACTATTTTTACAAAATAACTTTTAGTTTAGCCGACTGTTCAAGCATTTTAAATAAAGGGATTTTATTTGCTAAACCCTTGAATTAAAATATTGGCACATTGTCGACAGTTTTAGTAATTAATAGTCAAAATACACCACATAATTACAATTTTCATAGTCAAAATACACCATATCATTAAAATTTCCAATAGGTAGAAGCTTAGTGTAGTTAAAAAAAACAGCATAATAGGTAATTTTTAACCTCGGTTTCATTGCATCGGCTCAGAATGCAATGACAATGCTATTCGTGATGTATTATGTTGTAGGATAGTAGAAACGGACTTAATTATTTACAGTGTAGCTTAATATAGCAGTGACAATAATACACTGTTAAGACCGACACATTCACCAGTTTGGATTAAATTTTAAAACTAAATTCATAATGATCTTTTTTCATTGGCGTTGACTGTGATGTTTTAATTGTAGACAAGTAATAATTCATATAAAAATAACTATACTATTTTATGTGAAATTTTGCATCAGCTAATACCAGCTAAGATCTTATGAGTTAAACATATTTTATTTTTAATTGTTTGCAGACGGGAAAAGTCATAACGTAAATTACAAAACTGATTATCAGTAAAGTATTCAAAACAGTGATATACTGATGCTAGAGCAAGATGCTGTTATAAATGTATACATCGATATATGTATTTGGTTGTCTTATTATTAATTTATTTAGGAAAGAAAAAGAGAAATTATTTTCACGTTTCAGATGGTCTAAAAGACAATACGGAGTTTAACAAAATAAATAGGTACAGGATATAAATATAAAACTGTCAACATCTACTCGAGGCGGAAAACTCATTGATTTTTGATTAACTTATTTATAAGAGACAAGTAACAACTTTTTTTGCAATATAATTTTAAAAATGATTTTGATTTTAGAAAATTGATTTGTTAAATTATGCCAATTTCTCACATTACGGAACGTTCGATTTTTGAATTTTTTTGCCTGCTGAGTAGTGCTGAACACGAATTTCGAGTTAAAAATCTCTGCTCGGTTATACTTTCCGAAATATTGGGGCAGAACATGTCAACATATCACAATTATCTACTGCCTGTTGTACTATTTATTCATATTTTTGGTTCCGTTTACAAAATGTAAGTCAAAACTAAAAATTTTCTATAGGAACTACTGGCAGAGTACCTCATAAAATACACTTTTAGAGTGAAGAAAGTGCGGATTATGACCATATGTCTTCTTGACCTAACCTAACTTTTTTTTAACTAACCTGACCTGACATGACATAATCTGATTTATGAACATGCCCAATGAATTACATGAAATTGAGGAAAAAAAATATTTTTAATGACGGGGGGCTGCCGCCCGTATTTTTTGTAAATATCAAAACTTGACCTGATCTACTTGATGCCTACGTGCTCTACGATACATGCTTTGAATGTGTGCAGTTAGATTTTGTATATATGTAATATGGGCATAGTTTAAAGGGACTGTCGAAAGATAGGCAAAGATTAATAAGGTAGTATATGTCTTATATGAAATGGTGTGTTGTGCTCCCTAATTTGTGTAATGTTGGTTGTTAGCAGGTTGCTCATCAAGTTGTTTGCGTAGAATTTTTAAGAAAGATTCCTGATGTAATCCGCTAGTGAATCAATGTCGAAACACAGCTGATGTGTATCTCCCTGTAGACGCAAGAATTTGTGTTCCGAAACGGTTAGTTTGTGTATATTCGTCGCTGAACTGCTGCACCACGAAGGTGCCGCGTAAGTCATGGTGGACCTCAATATACGTGTGTATAATAATTCCTTGTCATATTTAGTCTGCCATTACTTGCTATAAGCGGATATAACCTCATCGACATGAAATAGACTTTGCATACAGTCATGTTTATGTGTTTCAAAAATGTTAAACCTTTGTCCAAGTGTACGCCTAAATACTTGACGCTTCATTTTGTTTGAATTTGCATGTCTCGGATCGAAATTGGCGTCAACATTTTGTTGTTTTTGAAATTTTTAGTAAATACGATCGCCTCAGTATTGTCCTTGTTCCACCGGTCATAATATCCCGTCGCCCTGACAATGTGATATTTCAACAGTTGTTTGATGCTTAGACGCTTCAGCTGTGGCTATATGTGGTAGGTTTGTCGGTGTATATGGAAAGTTTCGTGTTGGGGAAAAGGGGACGAATAAGTTGAATAATTTTAGTGCAAGGATCAACTCTTGCGGGACACTCGTGCGTATCACCCACGAAGTTGATAGCTTGTTATTCCCTCGAACTTGTATCGTTCTATCGCATATCTAAAAGTAAATGAGTAATTATATATCCAGGAAAGTTAAAGATATGTAGCTCGTAAATGAGCCCCGATATGCAAACACTATCGAAGCTTTCTCAATATCCAAGAGCACCAAGGCAGAAAAACACATGCCACCGTCCTTCACTCCATCGAGTCGATTGATTTTTGTTTATATTAGAAAAAATCTATGGTTAATAATGATAGGAATCAAAGAATCCGACGTTTTCTATGTTACAAATAAGGTTGAAGTATACATATGCTGTATCCAGAAATATCTTTTCTGCACAACCAACTTCAGTGTCTTCATTTTTCTGTTTTAAAGATCGAGATTAAAGTGCTTCATTGCTAAGTTCATTGCGTTAGAAAGTTTTTTACAGCAAATTCCTATTTAAGAGTGGCATTTTACTATCCACATTTTTCAAAAAAAGAAGAACAATTTATTTATACAAGATCTAAAATTGTGGGACAAAAAATCCTGAAGTATATATTGTACGTATCTCGTATACTTCTAGATATATTTCGTCCGTTGTAATCATATTTTCATTTATTTTGTTAAAGCATGTATGTAACGGAAACATATGTAATACTTGTTTGCATGTTCAGCATTAATTTTGTAGTTCGCCAATCGTGTAGCATTTGGTAAAATTATAGACGTTTTCACAACCGTTATTCCTAATAATATGGTGAAACCAAAGCCACTTTACTTAAACGTCATGCACTTAATACACTAGCGTGGAAACAATGGGTTTATTTTTTTACCTCAAAACAAAACGATTATGGAAGAAGAAAAAAATAAATGTATGCAACGTAATAAAATAAAGAGCAGTTATTGAATCCTGTTTTTGTAAACTTAGATTGAGGCTAATTAATAGAAATGTGGATCAAACAGTTTAGTGGTTAGGTCACTGATGCTATTTGTACACAATACTGACCACAGTACTAGACTAGTAGTTTTCATAAATATATCGTTGTGTATACTCCGCTCGATGTTGTACGATTAACTTCATCAAGGAGACAAAAATGAACTAAAAACGGAGTTAAAATATTCTAAGGGTTGATACGAAATTTCAGTTCCTTTCTTTATTTTCTTCAAGTCAAAAAATTTCAAATTTTCTTTTAAAATATGTTTTAATTAATTACTCTTTTCAATTAAGATGTCTTTAGAGTAACCGTTATTGTTAGTTCTATTATTCATAATTTTTCTTTTGAAAATTTTCTAGGACAACTAAACAAGTAAAATGATATGATTAATATCGACTGTATTATTAATTAAACTACATTAGCACGTAATAAAACTATAAAATTGGAAATGAACTTTTTTATGTTAAGACTGGTTTCGAAATGTGTGATATAAGGTGATCCTTTAAATAAATATTCAAATGGTCGCCACTGTAAATAAATAAAAACAGAGTATCCTATTACCTAGTCGATCAATTATTATTATTGATGATGTCAGACAAACAAAGAGTTTTGTGATGACGAAATGATCCTTTAGTTAAATATTCAAATGGCCGCCACTGTAAATAAATAAAAACATCTAAGCATCCCATTACCTAGTTAATCAATTAATGATGATAGGCAATAATTAACTAAATATGAATGAATCATCACATCACTCAATATTGTATAAAAATGCGTACAATATCATCCGTGTTTTATTTAGAGAATAATATAAAAATTATTGCGACATTAATAAATAACAAACATGTGTGCTAGCTTCTTGACATGGGATGTTCACCAATGACAATAAACTTCATACGAATTTAGCACTGAGGAGTGTAATGGATGAGAGATGAGACTCACCTCCTCCAGATAATAAATAAATTAGCACTAAGGCAATGGCAATGTGAGTCCCGCTCCAATTACCAATGTCGGTAGGATAATGAGGGACTAATGATGAAAAATTAGCCCTAAGGATTACAGTAATTACTTAGTACTGATGGTATGAAACACAAGAACTTGCTCTAAATACCAATATCAACTGTATAGTATCGAAAAAACTTTTTCTTAATTTAAAGCGATTAGTGGTCGTGCGGTGTGGAGGTGACTGTATCTTGAGTTCCACCCATACCTATCTTACCCTCTCAAACAAGAATATGTACCTTTCAACGATCATTATTACTTTCTACCTTATTCGTGACTCTATCCTTATTCATATTATAACTCAATTTTTATTCATATAACAACTCTATCTCTATTCATATAATATTCCGATTTTCCTGTTCACATACTGAAGCTAAAGCTTCAGTTACAAACTTTATACAGCTTGGTTATTATTAGTAAATTTTCAGGTTGAACCTTGTTTCTGATATTGTTGTCATTCGCTATAAACAATTTCAGCTCCTCATTCAAAAAGTGAGAAGTTAATAGTGGTTCAGTGAACATACACACACTGCAGTCACTGAGATAATCAGCAGCATCAAAATTCAACGTTGGTATCGTGAAAGTTTTAAATACTTTGTTGTCTATATTCTTTGTAAGATTCTTCGAAAATCAAGTTTGTGTATATAATTTTGTTCATTTGATATATGCGCTATTTACAATTTTCGAATAATCAGAGAATTCGTCCGTTTGTTTGAATCATAGAAACAATTACTTTTTTTAATATACATAATTGGTCAAGTATCTCCAGAAGTATATTATTCTGCTAAACAGCTCTGTAGAACAGTATCGTTCTCCAGATACTTCAGTGACGGTATTAAAAATGTAATTAACCGTAAATCAAAGGAACGGAACCTTTGGTCGTCTGGAAAACATAATTATCACAGTGGCAGCGGACGATCAAAATCATGTACGCGAACTTGGCTTGCCAAGAATCATGTAAGCGAAAAATTAAGGTAACAAAAGAATTAGAACTTAGAAGTTATCAATTTTCAATTTTGATGCTGCTGATTATGTCACTTTTATCGACTGGAATGCATGTATGTTGATGGTGAATTAACGGTCCAGATTTCGGATGAGTCGAAACTGTTTATATCGGGCGATAACAATAGCACAGATAAAAATCAAGTGAAAAATTTACTTTGTATTACGCAAGTTTTTGAACAATGTGTAAAAATTGTAATTGAAGTATCAACTTCAGTAGATGGATATTAAAACCAGGATGATTTTATACGAATAAGGACAGAATTTCCAACTTATGTTATTATTTTGTAACGGTGTCTGTTCGGACGCCCAAAATATGTAAGAAAATATATTTGGGCGTCGGAATATGTAACGGTGTTTGCTTTCGGGTAGTTGGATTGGAGAATTAATCCAGGATTCCTATTAGTTGTAAATAAGAAAGCCCAACATATACATAACAGAGTTTATTTTATTAAAGCAACATTTATCCAAAACATGAAGTCAAATACCAGAAAATCAAATTCGTGTATATTCTAATAATTAAACCAAGTTAAGTACAAAGTTAATAAATCCTTTTTAAATATATACATCGGTGAAATGTACGGAGAGGAGTGTAATTTCAATGATTAACGGTAAGACGGTAGGCCTCAGCTCCACGTGCTGAAGGAAACATCCAGGACTCGACGGTAAGTTCGATAATTATTTAACGATGGTAGGTCCAGCTCAACGCGCTGAAGGCCCACAGCAATAAATAATCACGAGACTGGTGATGGCGATTGGTTTAGCAATTATTTACTAACGGCGGGTCCAGATCAACGCGCTGAAGGCACATGGTAATAAATAATTACCAGACTGGTGACTGCTGTGCAGGATGGTAAAATAGCTGGCGCACAGCGCGCTAAAAACCCCAAGATGCTACCAGACATTCGGTCGGGCGCGGGCGGCATCGTCGTCGTTTTGTTCAGTTAATTAAATTCTATTGAAGTGGTGTGATGTCATATTTCTGTTTGTTTTAATTTAGTTTTTCCACCTGAAAACTGATTGGTCGAAGTAAACAACATTGAAGTTTATTGAACTTTATCAAAGTTTTGAATTTATTTGGGATGCAAGACATAATAAGGACCATTTAAATATTTTCTTAACAAATGATGCATGAAATAAAATAGCTTTAAGACGAGATTGATATAAATATATGCTGCCGCCACTGGTCCCGTAAGTAGAGCGATGAGGATAGAGGCACGCGTCGAGGGTAAGCGGGCGATTAATATATTTTAATGCACTTGAAATAGAAGCGCACATACTAAAGCGATAAGCGGTCGCTCTTTTTTTTCATGTGTAGCTGCTACTCTCTCCGCGTGCTTCTACCCTAGTCGCTCTACTATATTACTACCTTTAAAGCGTCTGAGATAATGTGTTAGCTCGCTCTTGACCACATGTCTTACCAGAGCCGTTATTCTACTATATCGTTTGCTGATACTATACATACATATGGCTACTGTCAGCTTGCATTATTGGCAGAGAATCCAATAGAGAGGGTCGTGTCACTGTCACTGTTGCATTTGCTATTCATGGTTTATTTTGTTCGCAATCTGTATACAATAAACTGATAGAGACGAAATATCCTGTTTAGGCTCCACCTAGGGTTTTTTTTAAATAACCATTTTCTCGGGAAGAAATTTCCAGTGAGGTTTGTGTGAGGTCCTTTGGCTCCAAAAGTTAATTTGAGCCGAAAATTGGTTAAACCTCAGTTTTAGTAATATCTAATTTCAATTGAAAGTGATTCGCTGTGTAGATAACCTGACGGACGTCTTAATTGCAATCTTTGTAATATATTGTAAATGTCAGGTATGCGGTTTTGTTGATTCTGAATTGTATGAAATCAGCGTTATTTTAGTAATATTGTTTTTTGTCACGTCTGTAATTCCATATGGAAATAAATGTCAAATGGAGATAATTATTTATATTTTTCATGATTTTAATATAAATGATGTCTTAAAACTGTAATCTAAATAAAAAATTTTAATTTAAAAACAATATTTCCTTGGAAAGTTTTAATATGTATAATACTTATTACTAGTACAATATAATTATCCAAAGACGACTTTCTAAAAATATAATCCTTGAAACTATTGTTAATATTATCTATTTAAACCATTTAGGATTGGTCAAGGTTTGTATAAATAATTACCAAAACGGTTAAAATTGCTTAGGATCTAGAAACGTTTTACTTTTGTGAAGAAATTCACCGGTAGTAATAATGAATTAAAAACAAACGAAGTATTCACTTCAGTCCTAATAAACTACTAAAAGTACAATAATTACTATTTTATAGTAATTTACATAATCATTGTAATTTTGCTAGCTTAATGAATGTCTACTTAAGTATAATTATATAATGGCGACATGCTAGATGTTTCCTGCATATATGATTCAACATTTGCAATATATGTATATGCAGGGGCATCTTAAAATTGATGTCACTGTAGCAGGCAAGAACTTGGATCAAATTATTTTAATTAGTTGGTAGTTCCTTGAGAATAACAAAAAGCCTTTCTAAAGAGACGATATCATTTGGAAGTGATTAAAAGTTATTTTAAAACCAGCATCATAGCTAAGGAATGGCAAAGGTGATATTTGCCACAAGGGCGCAAATTCTAGGAGCGCAAATGAAGTGGAGCTCGGGAGATTATGAGCAGTTTTTGGACCCGTCTCATTATGTGATAACTGTAATAAGTGAGGATATACCATCCGAGATGCTTTAGAAAACTCTGTTTGTGAAACAGTAATAAATAGTAAATAATTTTTTTATTTATGCTATGCGTCGCGCATCAAACTTCTCGCTCAGAGCGACAATATATCACTTTGCGCTCTTAATACACAAATAGCTAATGAGTGTTACAAAAAATTTCTTAATTAAATATATAATATATACGAACAAAACATATAGAATTGTATATACATATATAAATATACACTTGAACATATACAATATATACATACACATACATATACAGATAAATAAAGAATAAAGTAGATTACAAACCATCAAGATGCAAAACAGAGTTTTTAATTACACTTTCATTGCAGGAAAATATATCAACACAGTCTTCGATTTTAGCATAGTTGGCATATATTTGATGTATTGGAGAGGCCAAGAGAATATTAGTTCTTGGTATGTGTGACATAAGTAAGTTGCTATGGCGGGCAGAAAATTTAGGTACTTTATAATTTATCTAATTTAATAGGTTAATACAATCCAGATGATTATTTACAATTTTATATAGAAAAATTATTGATTGAGATATTTTTCGTTTGGCAAGACTTGGTAAGTTAAATGTTTCTAACAATGTATTTTGTGGATATCCGATAGGTTGATAAGTGCCCTCAAGAGTGTACACTGCAAATTTTAAAAACTTACGCTGAATATTCTCTAATTGTAATATATTGACATTATAATTTGGGTTCTACACAACTGAAGCATATTCAAGGCGAGATCTAACAAATGTTACATCGAGTAAACGATGAGTGTTGCCTTTTTAAAATCTTTGCAGTTCCTGATTACAAAGCCAAGACTTTTAAAAGCAGAAGAAGTTACCATTTCGACATGCTTATTGAATGACAATTTAGGATCAAAATACACGCCAAGGTCTTTAATAATATCAGGTCTTTGTAAAACAACATTATCGATATTATATATGTACACCTACAGATTATGCTTCCGGCCAAATGACATGACATTACACTTGCTAGCATTGCGGGGTAGATAGTAGTAGATACAACAGGAAGTGAATATTAGTATCCAAGCTTTCAAAAAATATCATTATGTACATTATAAAGAAGAGCGGTCCTAGTATCGAACCCTGTGGCACGCCAGATCTTTGCAAGAAGCTATTCGATTTATGACCACGGTACTGAACAAATTGATGTCGATTCTCTAGATATGACTGTATTAAAAAAAGTAACGATTTTGAGAGGCCAAATTTGTCAAGTTTAGAAATCAAAGCACCATGGTCAATCCTGTCAAATGCCTTAGAAAAGTCTGTGTAGATAGTATCTACCTGACCCCCTCGATCAAGACCTTCGCAAAGAAATTGCGTTTTGCACACAAGGTTCGTTACTGTAGATCGACCCTTCATAAAGCCATGCTGATCAATAGATATTAAGCCAGATACATGAGTGTACATAGAACCGTGAAGAAAAATTTCAAAAATTTTTCCGAAGTTACAAATAATAGTGATGGGCCTATAGTTTGTTATGTCACTCTTTTCCCCCTTTTTTGTACACTGAACACACCCGTGAATTTTTCCATTTTTGAAGTACTGAGAATTAAATTGAAAATTATTAGAAGGGCTTTAGCCAATACAGTTGAACAATCTTTAATTAGAAAGGCCGGAATTATATTAGGGCCCATGGTCATTGTGGCTTTAATTTTCTTTATAGATTGGCATATTTCCTCCTCAGTGATGACAGATAAGTTTACGGTATTCAAATTCAGACTACTTACGTCGAAAAATTATACAGTCATCAAAATTTTAAAAATTGTGAAATTTGTTCAAGAGTAAACTAGCAATAATTTTATTTTTAAAGAAAAATGTCATGAACAATAATTGTTGATCGTGATCATAAAATCGATTTAAAATAATAATTTCGTTGAAAACGAATGTCATAGAAGACCAATGTTTTTAAGTTAATGCTGAAATGTTTGTTACAGGAAGAACTTAAAGAAAAAATGTATTCTTTATGAAAATTTTTACTTTCCTTCAAATGGCTTATTCAATAAATCGTTTCCATGTTGACATATTTTTTAATGATGAAAATAGAAATGTATGTATTTGATATGCTTTTTATTTAAAAAATTAATAATAATAAATCGATTAAAATAATTACTCTACGTTCCATTCTCCAACTTCCACACACTTTTCAACTCTAATTCTAAACTCGACAAATACCTTCTGTATAGTCATCAAATTAATTTCAGCAATAACGTTTCTTATTTTTTGTTTTAATAGTTTAATGTGACCATTAAAATCATGTGAATGAACCTTTTGTTTTAAATAACCCCAGAAAAAATCCAGCAGGGTCAAATGTGGTGATTCACGCTGGCCTGTGTATTGGACCAGACAGTCCAATCAATTTCTTGGGAAAGTACCGACTGAGGAAATCTGTGACAGACGTGTAGAATCTACTGAGGACCCGTCTTATTGATAGTAATAATCTTTTAAATTGACGTCTTTCAATGCTGGTAAAAATGTTTCAAGCATATGTAAATAGTATTGTTAATTTAAATTTATGGCAAAAAAGTATGGGCCAATAATTTTATATCTTATTGCACACCAAACATTCACTTTCTTCAACCGTTGACTATTGGTTAATATAGGAATATTTGGATTTTCATCCGCCCAGTATATACTATTTTGGGACGATACAACGCCATTAGTTGTAAAAGTTGATTCATCCGAAAAAAAAAAAAAACAATTCTTCGATAAAAATATCTGCTGTTCGTATCTGTTTCACCAACTCATAAACAAAACATAAATCTGTGGCCATCATTCACACCTTCTAACCTATGATTGAACACGGGCTTGAATGGGGGAATTTTATTCTCTTTAAGTATTCTAATAGTTGCGATTTACTTGTTCTGAAGTGAGCAGACCACTTTTTTAGTGATAGACAAGAATTACGATATATTGAGTCCCTTATGCATTTCGTAACAGTATATTCATGATCATGAACTACCTTTTTTTTCTTCATATTTAGTACACCTCCAATTTCCGTAATTTTTTTTACAATTTTTTTTCAAGGCATTAGTATTGGCACCATTGGAAATCGTTCATGAAACCTCTCAAAGCTGAATACACACGTAAAGATTTATCGTTTCGATAAATCGTGCCAAATAATCGTTAGATAAATCGGTAAGAAAAATCGCACAGTTAAATAGCGCTCAATCTACTAACGCAAAGTTTTATTGGAACAATATATCTGTTCGAATTAACTCGAATCATGAATATTGCTACATGTGTGTTGTTTAAACGATATTTGGTTCAATTTGGTCAATTTATCTGTGATCGGTGATCTTTCCCAATTTCGTAAAATATGAGCGATCAAGTCTTCAAATACAAGAGAGTAATTGGTTGTTTTTCTAGATTAAAATATTTATGAGTATGGTGCAATGTAAGTAGTTAGTTGTTGGTTTGTTAGGTGTTCGCAAGTGTTGTGAAAAATGAAGGATAATAAAATTAATGCTACTTTACTGGTGGGAATGATGGGTTATATAATAATACGAAGAAGAAGGACTAGGAATCGTGCGAAATGGGCAAAAACTTGGCTATTGAGGAAAGAACTGCACCATATGCCACTTGTTAGACAATTACAAGAAGATGATCCTGATGACTTTAAAAACTATCTACGTATGGACGAAGCAACATTTAAATATTTTTTGGATTTAGTAAAAAAACAAATTAACTAAGAAAGACACTGTAATGCGTAGGGTAATTCCACCAGAAGAACGGCTTATTGCAACATTAAGATATCTTGCAAGTGGTCGATATTACAATTGTTTGAGATTTTCAACTGGCATAGCTGAACAAACTCTTGGATATATCATTCCAGAAACATGTCGTGTGTTGTACGAAATACTGGCGCCAGAATACCTGAAGGTAAAAAAGGAAATAAGTTAAAAATGATTATTTATCTTCATTTATAAATGCATTTTAACAATATTTGAAAGTTATAAGTTTGTCAGATTTTCATTATTAAAATTGTTGTAATAATCCGTTATTCGTTCGTTCGAATGATCTTGTGATATGCTGTGAGCAAACTGAGATGAGCTTGGCCTCGAGCCTGACGATGTCATATGAGATGGAACAGTATTACCATACACATTCGCATCTTCTATGGCTGCAGTTCTAGTCAATTCATTAAAATACGCCTTAAAAATTTGATGTATAATATCTTCAGCTAACACTCTTTGAACATCATGTAGTTTTCGCAATTTTGCTGCCCAATTATTGCCAATTGCATCATATTCATCTATGACTTGCTTTGTAGCAGTGCTGTTACTTTCACTAGTCATACTGTTTATTGCCTTTGAACAACTTTCGAGAAATTGGTCTTCTTTCTTTCTGATTATTTTTCTGTTTTCGGTTGTTATTTGTTTCGGTGTTCGGGGTGACTTGAAAACCTGCATCAATATGAATTAATGAATATAATAGATTAACTATAATGTTTTTTTTATTATTCTAATGCCCTTCAACTCAAGACGAGTGGCGAGAAATTGCAAATCAATTTAAAAACCGTTGGCAGTTTATAAATTGTGGAGGTGCATTGGACGGAAAACATATCAGAATTGTACGTCCACCTCACACCGGCGCTATGTTTTACAACTATAAAGGATTTTACAGTGTTGTACTTATGGCTTTAGTTAGTGCGGAATATAAATTTATTTGGATAGATGTTGGCAAACAGGGTAGAATTTCAGATGGAGGGATTTTGGAGTGGACTGACTTTGGTAAAGATTTAAAATCTAACAATTTGAACTTTCCTGAAAAAAATAGTAATGATATGAAATTGGAGTTTTTTCTTATTGCCGATGAAGCATTTGCATTACATAAACATTTATTAACGCCTTATGCAAACAGGGGAGCTGACGCACGAAAAACGAATATTTAACTACCGCCTCTCTCGTGCGAGAAATATTTCAGAAGATGAGTTCGAGCTGCTTACAAGCTCCGAATTTTTTATACTGCAATATCACTCATGGACGTAGAATCTATCAATTATATTGTGGCGGCTGCTTGTACTTTACACAATTTTCTTCTCTCCCATAGCCCCAGATATTTAACTACATCTAATTTTGACAGAATCAATAAAAAATTCTTTGAAATTGACGAAGGCGAATGGAGGATTGAGAATGCTGTTGTCCTTACTCCGCTTCAAACCGGAAATTTGAAAAATGCTACTGCAGAAGCTAAATTACAGAGAGATTCATATTGTGACTTCTTCAATGGTGTGGGCAAAGTTGAATGGCAAGAAAGTATGGTGGCAAAAGGCAAAGCTTGAAGTATTTAGTTAAATTCATCAAAACCTAACAAATATTTTTAAATAAACTTTGTTTTAAATAAACTTTCTGTACATTCACTATTTCGGGTTTCACAGTTTTCCAAACTTTCCTCTGGATCTTCAATTTCTTCGTTATCTTCGTTATCTTCTGTTTCGTTGTCAGTCTCATTATCCATCTGACTTATAGTATTATTTGAAAACCTTCTTTTTCGGCTTTCCACACTTGAGCATGGTATTACATCATTGTTGGTAAAAAGAAGCAAATCATAATACCATAATTTTGGTACATACAGATCGTCAGTTCCAACCCCGCTCCTATTTGAATCTTCTACTTTTTTAAACTCCTTTCGAAAAGCTGTTCTAAGATTTTGTAACTTTTGTTGAACAAACTTTTTGTCTGCTTCCTTGAAAAACTGCTTAGAATAATCAACTAGCCCTTTATAGCATTTATTTTTTATATTTTTGTTGGTATATTCAGGAATAGTTGTTTTCCATAAACACGGATTATCTCGATATAGTGCAATTAAGCCACTGATAAATTCCTTACTTGCCATTTATATATCTAGGTATGATAAATATACTTAATAAACAAAATATCCAACGCAAACTCTAGCGGAAAGTACTAACATGTGACATGCACGAGTCGGCAGCTAACACTGGACAGATTTGTCTGCCCCGTTATGTTCCTTTTCTCTGAGCGATTTATCTAACGATTATTTGACAAAATTTATTGAATCGATAAATCTGTCCGTGTATATTGTGACTACAATCGATCCAAATTATTTTCGTCGATTTATCGTCCAAATTTCTTGAAACTCTTTTTCCCCCTAACTGGCAGTTTTGTCTGTACAATTTTGCAAATCAAACGATAAATTGTTCAAATTGGTCGATAAATCTTTACGTGTGTATCCAGCACAACTTACATCACCCAGTCCGTAACACTTAATTAAGTAAATGCGCTGTTCTATTGTTAACATTGTCGTTAATAGTACAACAATTTAATTTTGGGGTATGTCAATTTTTGACATTTCTTAAAATGAAATTGAATTTACCTTACCACTGAAATGATTTATTGAGATAAGTATCAAAATTTGACCAATAATTATAATGGTTCCTTCTTGTTATTTGCTACAAATTTTGATAAATCTAATATTTCACAATTGAATAAGTCCTTTGAATAAAAGTAAATATTTTATAAAGAATATGTACAGGGTTAGTTTTACTAATTGGACCCCCCTCTATTTTCTAATATTTTAAGATTTTTAAATATTTCAAAGTTTATTCCCATTTAATTTTTTACGAGGATTTTGATTCCATCGTCAGATTTTCTATTGTATTCAAAATATACAGGGTGTTTAAAGGGAAACGTTTTTCTTAAATAGAACAACCTGTATATTTTTATATTCCTGGATTTCTCTACTTCCCCTACTAAATATGTATACAAGTTATATGATTGCTTTATAAATAACCGAGTTATTGATTAAAACTTAAAAAAAAAAGATTTATTTTTTGACAATTACTGGTATCTAGAACACCTTGATTGACTGATTGATTAATTGATTTTAAAATTTTTCCTATTACTTTCCTTACAGAGATTTTGATTCCACAATTAGATTTTGTATTAAACATTATATACACAGGGTATTTAAAGAAATTGTTTTTTTAGTGGAACATTCTGTATATTTTTTATATACCTATCTTGATATCTAATTTTGCTTGACGCTAAATATATATTAACTTTTACATGATTTAAGTAAAGTTGTGGATAAGAAACTTAAAATTTTGCAACTATTATTAAAATAGGTAGGCTGTAAATTTACAAAAACAACTGCCTGATAACTGTCAAACTATTAATGTATTCTTACAATTGTTATTAATTGTCTAATATTTTGTGATTTTAAGTGATAATAAAGAAAAAATGTATTATTCTGTAAAAGGAAGGTGCGAGATATTAGAAATATACATTTCTTGTCAAAAAAATAAGGTATCCAAAAATACCTTTAGGCGAATTTTTACAAAATTTGTGAATAGCAATTCTCTGAAAAACTCAAACAGACAAATGGGTAATCATGAAATTAATGAAGACATGGAATTACATATGTTACTGTATTTTAATGAGAATCCCAGTCGTTCCACAGTGGATGATGCTTCAAGGCATTTTAATGTATCTCAAACAAGTGTCATGAAGGTACTGAAGAGGTACTACTTTAAACCATATCAGGTAATGCCGGTTCAAAAACTATATCTCACTGACTTTCGAAGAAGAATATTCTGTCAATAAATTTTCTAAAAAATATTTTATGGACATATGAGTCGTCTTTTTCGACGGCAGGTGGATATAATAGAAAAAACATTCACCACTTGGCCGTGGAAAATCCCCACGCTATTAGAGAAATAAGAAAACAGGGACGTTCTACTGCAAACGTTTGGTGTGGTCTACATCAAAATAAAATTATTTGTCCTATATTCATTGAAGTTTCTTTGACAGGGCAAAATTATTTAAATATTTTGGAAAATAAGGCAGAAGAATATTTAGATATTAATATACCTGTCATACAACGCTGTAGCATCATCTGGCAATAAGACGGAGCTCCAGTTCATAGTACCTAAGCAGTTACAATTTTTTAAAATAATCATTATACTTTTTGGATTGGTCGACATGGTCCGTTACACTGGTCTGCAATATGCCTTGACTTAAATCCCTTAGAGTTTTTTCCTTTGGGGATCTCTCAAAGAAGAAATCTATAAACACGCGGAATAAGAAGAAGTTCAACATTTAAAAAATGCAATAAGCGAGTGCATTCATTCCATGAACTTAAATAATAGTCTAATCGAAAAATTACACTTAAACTTTATCAAACGCTGCAACATCTGTATAAAAAATAATGGTGGCTATGTTGAGAATATTCTGTAAAAAACTGTTAAAGATATTTATATTTGTTCTCGGTTTTGTTTCTAGTTCTTGTTATTCTTTTGTAGGTGTTGTTTTTTTATAGATTGCACTAAATATACTTACCTGTCATTTTTATTTAATTTCCGACGTGTTTTATTAATTTTTGCTACTAGCAACTTTTATAGTCTCCAAATGTTCCCTGAGGTAATAATTGTGATATTTGATCATTAAATTACAATTTGTTACTTTTATTTATTGAAAGTTATACGCAGAACAGAAAATATAAAAGGTTCATCAATGGCTCAGTTATTTGTAGGGCAATCATATAACTTATATACATATTTGAAATCAGGGGAACTAGGGGAATCCATGTATATAAAAATATACAGGGTGTTCTATTTAAGAAAAACGTTCCACTTTAAACAGCCTCTATATTTTGAGTCCAATAGAAAATCTGACGATGGAATCAAAATCCTCGTAAAAAATTACATGGGAATAAACTTTTTAAACATTAAAAATTTTAAAATATTAGAAAATAGGGGGTCCAAATAGTAAAAGTAACCTTTTATACTTTTTTTTCAAAATGAAAAATAGAGAAGTTTCTGCTGTAATAAGCATTTCAACATTAACCTATTGGTATTCCATAACCACCGACTTTTTCAACGAAATTCTTAATTTAAGTCGATTTTATGATTACGAACAACAATTCTTCGTGAGATAAAAAGAAAAATATTCGTAGTTTACTCTCGAACAAATTTCACATTTTTTAAGTTTTTGATCACCCTGTATAATTTTTTTAATATTTTATGGCTTTTGATTATTCAAAATAAGCAGAATATTTTATAAAGAATGATTTTTTTTTCAAAAAATTGCAAATTAAAATATTTACAAATTTTATGAACCTCATCCAGGGACACTGTGAAAACCTGATGTTTGTCAGTTTTAAAAGGTACTTCTTACGATTATACTATACAAACAGACAGATAGCAATGATCGGATTGAAATTATAAATAAAAATTCTATTTCGTTTAAAGCAAAGAAGTTAATCTTAAACACAAATTGCAAACATATTTCTCATTTCTGTCGAGAAAAATATTCCAGAAAATGTAGAAATATTACATATTGCTTCTTGGTGCAATGTTATAAGGTTTTATATATCAGAGTATAACCGTTTTAAAAAAGAACAGCAAGACATTTTCTGTGGCAAGAGCTTTAGCAGGTGTGAAATAACTTAAACGTTGTAAACCATGTTTTATTGAATTTATCATATTATCGTTAAAATCGAAAATAATTTGCTGTAATTTTATTCACATAAAGGAACATTTGAGCGAATATACAAAGCAGTAAAACACTCGCAATCGTTATAAATGTAGACACCATACCAGAAATTAACATCTACAAAAATAAATAATGATGATATTGCTTTATTCACATCTCTTCTATATAATTTTTCGTACATACCCTTATGTGTGTATACTTAGGTGAGTATATATTTGCTTTCTGTGTAAATATGTTTAAATTTATATTGTTGGTATATGTTTATAATTATTGTGTGAACATACATTACATTCACATTTTCATTTTTTTTCTAAATAGACTTATTTTATTTATTTATTTGGAATTCACCATAAAACAACGAGTAGATTCAATATTAATTTAACGTTTTACCGATTTATTATGTTTTTCATCTTAATTCTGGTCACAAATACTATATTCAAAAAATAAACAGTTAACGCATTAAGCGATTGTCCATAAGCATTTATACAACTTCACTGGAACCGTTTTAAAAATAAATTAGCACATTACAATAGTTTTAAAGGTAAAAGTTGAACGAGAAATATATTGCTTTGTATGCATTTAAATTTGTTCTAGACGAAAATTACATTGTGTAAATAGATTTATTGTTTCCATATATAGCTCAAAAATACGAGGAAGAGAATATTGTTCAAGAAATAATTAACACCATCACGGTATTTAACATTGCTGAGATAATCGTGAGAATGCACTAAAAGCAAGGATTTAAATGGATTTTACTGTTATTTTGCCAGCAGCAATGTACAGTACCTAAATAACCACGCACTTTTGTTGAGAGTGTTTTATATCTTTCAATTTTATACGTCTGTTACAAAACACATCGCCACGTGATTTTATACAGGGTGTTTCAAAAATGTACGACCAAATTTAGGAGCATAATCCCTATGTCAAAATAAGAAAAAAAGGAAGAAGGACCTAATAACTCTTCGTTTCCACGAAGGCCTCTAAGTGTGGAGTGTCTCTGTTGAGTGGACGCATCGTTTAGTAGATTCTCTTCCAGAAGTGCTTGTTGGACTTCCTCCGTACTGATTGCCGGGCACACTTCTTCTGGCTCTTCAAGATGTCTGTGACACAAAGCCTCAAAGTGTGCAATTGATGGAGTGTCGCTATTGAATGGACGCGTCGTTTCGTAGACACCCTTCCAGACGGTTTCGACATCTTCTACAGTCGGCGGATTATTGACAACACGCTGTGGCTCTTGTAACAGGCGGGAAGGATGCGTACGGAACAACGTATTTTGTTCCACGCTCCTCACCCACCTTTTCAGCGATTTTTTAACGGCCAAAAGTGCTCGGATTCTATCCAGACAGTGCTGCTTGATGATATACAACACTGTCAGATTTAAAGTGTGGTGTTGGCGTCTTAGTCCGGCTGCTATGTGACGGATTTTTGGGGTAAAGGATTTGCCCGATGTTATATAATCCACCACACTCTGGATCCGAGAAGCATGTTGTCTAGCCGACTGTATCTTGCGCTCGATCTTTTTACACACCCCTTAGCTTTCTTGACCCCGCTTGAAGTGTTTAAAATCACGCGGAGGGCGAGTTGCTTTGCGGCGTTGTAAACGGCGTAGATAATCTGCCACATGTCTACATCTTCTGGAAGCTCCTCATCGATGACCGCGTCCATTCGAGCCAAGTTTTGTGGCTTTAGAGTAGCCCTGGTATTAATGCTTGTCCTTGTCTTTAAATCTACTTCGGTGTACTCTACGAGATGTTCCCCAGCAACTTCTAATTGCCGCGGAAATCTGGCTGGCACTTCTTCTAGCTGCCGGAGTAGCTTTACGTAACCTGTCCTACGCAAGGATACTTGATCTCTCAGGTGTTGTTGAGAGAAGGCGCGATGCTCTGGATGTATTTCGCACCAAGGTGCATGCATTCGCGCCATGTATCCCCTTCGCGCAGTTTCACTACTCTCGTGACATATCAGAAAGTCATCCCGAAGTTCTCTCGTCCACTTAAAGCGTCCGTGTTCATTGCCATGTTCATTGCCACCCAGTGAAGCCCCTCCTTATTATTATTATTATTAATAGTTAGCTTGCTCTGTCACTATTATTTAAACTAGACATTGCTGTATGTACATATTAGGTATATAAATAAATTCTAATAACTTTATTTCTTTAAATAAATGAATAAACAATGTTTAAGCAACATCTTAAAAAGCTTTCAGTTGTAAATGTATACAGTAAGGTCAGGATTTGTAACTCTTTCAGTAATAGGAAAACTAAAAAAATATAGCATAAAATTCATCATCTCAGCGATGCATGCAGATATTGTGGTTTTGTTTAGTTTTGACAGACTGAACCTAATGTACCTTTCAATATGGCATGACAAAAAAAAATCACTTAAACCAACAGGCATTAAATTAATATTTCAAGCAGGTGTTTAAATAATTATTTAACAGTTCTATAATAAACAAAAATGGCGCTTTCTAATATTGATTAAATACTATGTTATACAAATTAGATATTTGTTGATTGAAGTGATTTTTTTCCCATAATGATATTTATTTATTTTCTTTAATTTTATACTCTTATCTTTGAAACCAAATCATTTTTTTTTTATTCTAAAATTCTGAATGTTGCGATACTGATTTTTCTCCCGTAATCATTTTACGTTAATTAATGATTATATATATATATATATATATATATATATATATATATATATATATATATATATATATATATATATATATATATATATATATATATATATATATATATATATATATATATATATATATATATATATATATATATATATATATATATATATATATATATATATATATATATATATATATATATATACATATACATATATAAATGAGTCATGAACTCGGTGGCGAAATCATATATTCGGCCATTTTGTAACTGTTGTTCGTCCTCGCAACGACGAAGTGTGAAAATATACCTGTAACAAAGTAGTTTTAGAAATGAATTAAAACACCTAACACCTTTACCATTATCACGCGACTTTGGTGTAACTGATATCAACATACAATATGTAAATACCAGCACAGCAGGTGTAACTCTATGTAAATACCACCACAATCGAAGTAACTGTATGTAAATACCAATAGAACGGGCGTAACTATATGTAAATACTACCACAGCGGATGTAAAAATACCACCACAACGGGCATAACTGTATGTAAATACCACCACAATGGGTGTAACTGTATGTAAATACCACCACAATGTGTGTAACTGTATGTAAATACCACTACAAATGGGTGAAACTGTATGTTTGCTACTGGAGATGCATCCGAACTGTCACTAGAACTATAACTAGAACTATCACTGGAACTATCACTTGGCATGTCTTTTTTTTATTTGACTGGGATATTTTTCTTCACCACTTCTGATGTTAGATGTGCGGCGCACCGTTAGTATATACGATTATATTTTACCCAACGTTTTAATAACGAAAATATAATATCAATCGTCTCGTTTGGAATTTATAATAGTACTGCTTCTAAATCGTAAATCACAGTTTACCTATAAAAACCCTTACATAACATAAAAAATAAAGAGTACAATGATGGTTATTAGTCGTAGTGACGTATGATGAATAAACGAATCATAAACTCGATGACATCATCGAGGTCTTTACACAAAAAAATATTTTTCTTGTAATTATTACTAAATTTAAATATAATTTGATTCGTTTAAATATATGTACATACATATTTCGAGCAAATTTAAAAATAAATTTAATTAACATATTATTTCTTTATTTCAAGTAAGATAATTATATCTTCATCAAATCCATTGTATGTTCAGACCAAACTAAATGGGTAATAATTTTATTATGTCGTCCTAAAGGTTAGACAATACGTCGTCCTCTTTTCTTCATTATTTTACTCTATTAAAATGTAGAACATTTCTTTCTGTAGACTTTGGCAGTAGGGTACTTATCCAATTAGATGCAATAAACTGCTGAATAGAGGAATTCATTGTTGTCGCTGTTGCAATACAAATGACAAGAGTTTGAGATTTTCCCGCTCTAGTGTTGAAGAGAGTGGCCACAAATAGTAGTTTGTGGGCTGTGGATGAAATCCGAGTCTTGGTTTCCTGAAGAGATTGATCGACTAACTGGGCGTTTTTGCTCAGGTGTTTCTGCAATCCTCTAGCATTCTTAATAATTTTATTATTACTGGAATGCCTAATGCCTACAAAAAAAGTTTTTAACGCAAAATTTCGTGTAGTAAAGACCAACACCACCACCACATAAATTAAACAACCCCCAAATCTAAAGACGGAACTGCAGGGGCAGGGGTTACACTGATGAAAAAACGCGGACACAACCACTTCTTTCGACTTTGTCAATGGTCGAAGACGGAATTTGAACTCGGGAATGGGCATGCAGTAAAATCAGCTACGAAGCCCATTGCACTACCGAACTTGGTAATACCATTTAGTTTTTGGCAAAATACTGGATTAGATTATTTTAAAAAATGTTATATTATACATTGAATATCGCATAAAAAATTATTTATTCAAATTTCGTGGAAATACACAATATAGAAAAATTTATTTGCAAAAATGGGTACCTATGACAGTAATAGCAATTACAGAAAAATTATAAATGAATTTAAAGTCATGGATGTTACTGTTTATATGAATGTATTTTGTTTTGATGATTCATCTTTTCTATTTTGTAGAAGGCTGTCTAGATTAAGTATAATTTGAAGTGGAAATAAATTATTTATTTGGAAAATAAAAAAGTCCACATTAATTTGTGAACAGTGTATTTTTATACGCACATAACAATTATAGTAAACACACATATTTTTAACTCCCTTTTGCATTTGATATATCATTATGGGTCATATTTAATTCAAACGAACCTCTCTCTTTTTTTTAATCGCAGGCACCTGACGGTTTTCCCGATTTTCACTCCTTTTTGTGCGCGTGAAGTGAATCATGTTCCTTCTTAACAGGGCTGTACGTTGAACTTTTACATTTTTCGTTTTCTTTGCAACTAATAGTTGTATTCACAAGAAATGCTTTCAGCTGGCTTTGTCTTTCAGTGTAACAATATAGATTAGTGAAAACAAACCAGAAAAGCAAAATCATCGCCATATACACACCTAGTATTCGAGTATAGGACTAATTTCTGCATTACTAGAAAAAAAATAATAAAATAATTATACATAAGCATCCTTTCAAACCTAACATAATAACAATAATAAATACCTACATTTTTGATATTTTATACTATCATTCTTATATGAATACGCTAGTATAAAAGTTTTAGCGCATTCAGATAAAAATGGCAGTATAAAATATAAAAACACTATAGGTATTGATTATTGTTGCCATGTTAGGTTTGAAAGGATGCTTATGTAATACCCAATAATTATTTCATATTTTTTTTCTGGAAATGCCTAAATACGAAACAAATAAAATGTCAGATTTTTTAAAATGTATGAAAAGATGTTTTAGAATAAATCCAAACGGTGAGTTTTATACAATGGAAAAAAATGGAGTGGATAAATGACTTAATATTAGAATTTTTGCAATTTTTTTAAAAGATCAAGTTATTTGCCGAAGGCATCCGAAGCTGAGCATTCGCCAAGCCATCAAATAATGTTGGGAGTTTAGGGAATGCCGAAGTAAATATGCGAATATTCGCTTATTCGCCGAACACATGCAACGTCTTGGATCGTTAGTATTAATAGCAGTGTTGCCAGACGCTATTCGTAGCGGAAATTTGAGCCTGTAGCGGCGGAACTTCAAAATTTGTTAAAATGTAGCAGTCTTTAGCTAATGCATGATTTTTCAAAAAATAAAAACAATTTTCTTATTTAAAGTAATATTTATCCTAATAGTTGTCTGATTTTGTTATTATTAGTGATCTTCTGTTTGTTGTTTTGTTTTGAGTTTCTTGTAGGTTTATATGCATAAATAAAAAAAACATCAGTTTTGTAATCTTGTGCATCATTTTCTATGGTATAAAGTCTAATATGATTTGTTATATGATTTGTGTGGGTATAAAAAAGGTAAAATCGGCCTCTGACTGAATTTTTCATCATTTGTAAAGGATTTTCTAAATGAGACTCTGGCAATACTGATTAATAGTGACGAAGTGTCTATACCAAATAGTCCTTGCTTTACTGGATATAGCATTATGGACAATATTTTAGATGTAAATAAGCTTCTCCAGTTACTTGAGATGATACCAACTTGGTTGCGCGCAAGCATCAATCCAGTGTTAATGTTACACAAGAAAAAGATATTTGAAAATACCTGATACTTAAAAAATAGGTAGTTTTAGACTCTTAAAACACTGTTTGCAAAAGTACAGTCCAATCTATTAATAATCAGTATTTTCTATAATTATTCCTTATCTTGCATATTATAATGTATTGTTTGTTGTTCCAGGTAATACGCACAAACAAAGGATACACGAATAAAGGAGGTCATTGCATAATTATATAGATATAGTAAGTATGAAATTACTTTGTTAGCAGTAGTAGCACTAGTATTACTTTGTTATAAACAATAATGAAAAGTGAGGTAAACAATATGATAATTATTACAAACAAGCTCTAAGTAATTCTGATTCAATATAGTTACTTATACGCACTGTATAATTTAATTATAAAAAGTGAGACATAACCGTTTCCTCTAGACCGTAACTTCATGTGATCTAATGCAATAATCGAAGCAGAAAGAGATAAGTTAGTGACCATACTTCATAATATTAATTACACTATGTGAGTGACTTAGAGTCGAGCGTCAGTGAATAAAATACATAATTTACCTAATGAATATAAGAATGGTGAATAATCTAGCTGTAGATGGAGCGGTATGGAGCCAGAGATGAAGAACCGTTACCGAGTTAAAAAATGTATTATACAGATCATATAATTTTAATATAAGGCTGTCTGCTCCATTAACGCTTTTTTACTTATACATTTTTACCTTTAATCATATTTGTTCCTTTTCGCTATACTTTTCGCTTTAATGTTTTTTATAAACGTAATATAAATATATTTAATTTGTCCATTACGTGTAGTCATACTTCAGCAGAAGTGAAACAAGTAACGGCTGTTACATTTACTCTTATACTAAATATGTTTTAGATAAGATGTTTGGTAAATATAAAAATATTACTTGGCTGTCATCTTAAATTTGTTACTATAAATTCAGCAAATATAAATTACTCCCATTCGATTGATTCTGGTGACTTAATTGTTATGTAACTATATCAGCTGCTTCTTATTGGTCATTTTCATAGCGAGAACCAATTAAGCTTAAAACTACCTCAATAGTTGAGTCGGCTGAGTGTACCCATTGTTGTGCATAAGCTGCAGTCATAGGAGACATCGTTCGGCAAAACTATACTTTTCAACATGATTCAACATTTCACCATCGTACGTACGGTATCAACTTTTTTGCCAACACTCTAACATACCAGCAATATTTTTATAATTACTCGCCAATATTTATTTAGCACATGGTCTCTGTTGCACTTAATGGTTGGATTTAAAAATTTTCCAAATAGATAAAGAAAATAAAACGAAAAATTGTCTATGTTTTTTTTTTGTATTTTTGGCGTGTTTTTTGTCTTCTTTTTTATTTTTTCAATATGGCTGGTTAGTCGTTCAATGGTTGTATATATAATTGAGGGTTGGGTATCTCAGGAGGAGTTCTAATTCGGTGTGAATGGATCTATAAGGGTGGGATTCTGGGATAGATAGTATTGGCAAAGTTAGGAAAAGTAATGAGCATATAGTATTCAAACGTCGAGGTGTAGTGTAATGTCTGTATTTTGGTCCATTTGGAGCTGTTGGATGGTGTACGTAGAAATTTGTTTTGTGACTGTTATAGTTCTTTGTGTAGAGTGAGGATGGTAAGCGGATATCACACGGGGACCGTGCAGGTTAGTATTATGTTTAATAATGTATTTTAATACTGTCCTTTTAATACTGTCCTTTTATTATGTAAAATTTACTCTGGATCATCGTACATTCACTATATTTTGTTTCTGGGTGAGATATAAACATTGCGGCTGGAAGTTGCTCGATATACAGTGATTTAGCGTAAATTGGCTGACAGTTATTGCAAACAGGAAATGCCATCGCACACCCAAGAAGAATCCCCATTACTAGTTAACGCGTGGAAATCAAAACATCAGACGATTGGAAAACCTGTAATGATGAAAATTACAAATGCAGAAATCAAATGGGTAACCTGAAACAAATGCAAACAAGAGATTGAAATTAAATCGTACAGTATATACAACCAAACAGAACTAACAGCGTAGACGACAGCAACAAAAAGACGACTAAACCTGGAAGAAATTAAAAGAAGCTTTCAACCCCATTCTGCCAATCCATCACTTTTCCCGCAGGTGTATGCTCCCAAAAATTTTACTTAAATATGTTAAATATATTTTTTGCACTAAAAAATTATCTCTAATAAAGATATAAAATAAAGTTTAAGTAAAGATGAACGTATTAAAAAATAAATATTCCAGTAAAGACATAACTTATGGGCAATAAGTATTGTCATTAAAGTAACTTTTATCGGAAGAACACGGCTCATTTAAAAGATGTTCACAAATTATTTTAATTCAGAACAATTTTTTTATGTCTAACGAGTTCTGGTTCTTTTAAATAATTTTAGAACATCTTTTATGTCAAATGCTTCGAACCAAATTAAAAATGAATTAGTAATTAAGCAAGGTACAATGACAAACAGTGACTTTAACAGAAATAATGATCTATCTGTAAAGGGTAAAATTGAATCATATCTGTCAAATGTTTTTGAGTTATGGTTCATTTATAATCAGTTAAAGCTCATTAATATTAAACAAGTATTGTGATTTATTTTCAGTTATGTACACAATTAGTTCACATAAATGTAAATTCTAGTTTCCTTATTTTATTAAATCGTCATTTGGCGACAACTGAAACTGTTTGCAATATATTTTTAACTTCTCCCGAAGGAGAGTCTCCAACCAAACTTCTGCGTTTTGCATTACGAAATTCTTAAATTTAAGATAAAATTGGCGGGTAAAATTTCATCGAAACAGTAAACTGAGGTTTGTATGTTATTTGGATTGTTGTGTTTATCAGTTTTATACTACTGTACAGAACAATAGTAAGTAGATACATGTTTTACTTTACTTTTATCTCATTACTTTTTTAAATTTGGAGCTACCAATAGAATCGTGTAACGCAACGTTGTTTCAAAATTGCGCAAAGTAAGGTCGTCAGTGCCCGAATTCAGACTGGAATTTTTAACATCAGTTCATCAGCATAATTTAGTAAATAGTAAACTAACCTTCCTAAATTAAAGATTCGACACTTGCGAGAAACTAATTACAATATCGTTAATTTTTTTGACAGCTTGGATAATTCTTCAAGTTTCTGTTTATTATTTTTAATGTGGCTATCGCAAAAAATTCAAGTTCAAGATTATGATGGTAATGGACATTTTGAGGTCCGAAAGGGCGTGCCGCCTATGTGCCTGTTTCTATGTCAGTGTGTAGTGCATTTTTCTCACACACGACTCAACGCACAAATCTGAAAGTTTACATATATTCTATCTGGGAGGTTCAAAGTAGAAACCTATTGAATATTAGTGGAATCGGTGCACTTCTTATGTAGGCCCAAAAAAATTTGCGACAAATCAAAGAATATTTCAAATAAAAATTATTCGGAATAAAAAATTATGTTCTTGAAAATTTCTCACCAGATTAACTGTTAATGAGAAAAAAAGTTAATTTTGCATCCAATTAAAAATTTCAATAAATGAAATTATTTTTAATGACAATTATTTATTTCCTTCATTTAAAATTGGAGACCGATTTTTTTAATATGTCCCCATTATGGTGGTTAGAATCACCAATTTTAGATAAATCGGGTCCTAAAGGATTTACTAGAATATGCATATACATGGGTTTACATAATCATAAAAATTTGGTTTTGAATGATGTGACCCCTCTGATACGCCTTTGGTAACAAGAGATGTAAAAAGGTTAATAAACCTCTCAAACTCGATTCGCGCATAAGGCTCTTTGTCTTGGTGTCTCATTTGTTTACCTACGCCTTATCTCTTGCAGACTCGGTATACGACGTCTTCGTCCGCAGGCGTAATCCAGTTTTAATGTCACTAAATACCACATAATTTCAGGAATTTGTGTTATGTTATGACGACGATTACGGTTTTTCACATTAAAATGTTTAAACAAATAAGAAAAAAATAAATATTACACCTAATTATTTATAGTACGTATAAATTACGCTAAATAACAGTACACACGAAATTATGTTGTATATATATATATATATATATATATATATATATATATATATATATGTTAAATTCGTTTTCCGGGTATACTCCCGCGTGAGGTGATAGGCCCCGAGAGGGGACCGTGGTTGTCTGAACGACGTTTCGGCAGAATCTCATCTGCCATCTTCAGGTTCTAACAGATAACTGCTTACTGCGGCTTCTGGTAACTCGAACTGAAAATTTTCAGTTCGAGTTACCAGAAGCCGCAGTAAGCAGTTATCTGTTAGAACCTGGAAGATGGCAGATGAGATTCTGCCGAAACGTCGTTCAGACAACCACGGTCCCTCTCGGGGCCTATCACCTACGCGGGAGTACACCCGGAAACCGACTTTAACATTCACCACCCGCGAAAACTTAAAAAAACATACATATATATATATATATATATATATATATATATATATATATATATATATATATATATATATATATATATATATATATATATATATATATATATATATGAACAGAGAAAGGAGTTAGACGCATTGTTTTTTTACTATATATATATATATATATATATATATATATATATATATATATATATATATATATATATATATATATATATATATATATATATATATATATATATATATATATATATATATATATATATATATATATATATATATATATATTATGTAGCCTTATTTAAGTTTTAAAATGTAATTAAATGATCAATAAATGTATTAAATTGGAATTGGATTGTATATGGTGTTTCTGAAATTCGAATTGGGTTGGGCTGTAATTCAGTTGCATTGTCAACTTTGGCCGAAGGTGTTATTGATTTATTTCATATGCTTGGTATTATACCATTGCCTAAAGAATAATTGTAACAATGAATGTTTACAATACGGGAAAACTCTTTTTAAAATCAGTAGATTTATAAAATCTACCCCATAAGCATCAGAGCGTAATATTAAGTTTATAGAATATTCTAGTTCTTCAGTAATTACGAATTCCGTTGAGATACTACCTGTTTCATTTTCATCGTAAATATCTATAGTTAAACTAGTACTTTAGTACAAATACTAGTTAGTATATGTGATAGTTTTGTTCTTGGTTGTACTTCTTGTGATATTAAATTATAGCCTTATTAAACATTACATCCAAAGTGTAATTTGTTGGTCTCCTCTAACATGCATTGTTTTTCTTTCCCTTTTCTCTCTGCGTCACATTTTTGTCGTTAGTTTGGTTCCATTTTTATTAACAACAATTTTCATGGAGATTCTTGTACCAAAATCTCAATTCCTCCTAATAATTTTTTTATATGTATAAGCTAAAATGGGATTCAATAATTGATGTTAAAAAATTTTGGAAAGTCAGTTTGAGTAGAAAATTTTTTTGCAGGGTGTTTCTGAAATACATGCATGTATTTAAATCGGTAAATATTCTCATTATCCTAATATTCACAAAAATACATATTTTTTCAAAAATGTCTAAAAAATCAAAATGTCTTCGTGGTCGAGGGGTAAGGACACTTGCCTCTCGCCCTGGAGTTCCGGTTCGATCCCCGCTCGAAGAGCTAGAATTTTTTCTAAACCACTAATTAATCCTAGTATACTCGGACATTAGATGCGTCCATTGTCTCTAAATGTGTAGCCCTCTCCCTCACAAGGTACCTTGAAGTACCTTCAGGGATACAGGGGTTGTAGTGCCTGTTGTGAATAATGTCGAATACTACCGTATAATATTACCTACGACTATGGTATTTATCATCCTTTCCGTTTAAGCCCTTGACTAATTCGTAATTGATACGAGGCTTTGCCACATGATTTACGTCTCTCTATGTCAGTATTTACTAGACCGCGTAGGTGGTGCGTATGTAAGTAAAGTCATGTTATTGTTGGAAAATTTTGTGATCTTTTATGCATTCAACGATTTGTGTATTTGGATATTTAATTGTGTTTAACTGTTACAAATGGCAAATTTCTCGAACATTGATTTGAGAAATATGATGCTCTTCTTTATTAAAAACACTAATTTGTTATTAAAAGTGTCAACTTTGTGTATGGTGATGTGAACAGCTTAATTTAATTTTTATGATTTCATGCAGACTTGGCAACACTGGAAAATCAGTAAATAGGCGCTCTACATTCCTAGCAATCCTAGCGCCAAGAGAAGTGTGGGGTTTGTTTCACACTTTAATAAGAATCTACAGATTTGAATATATGCATGCATTTCAAAAACACCCTGTATAGTAAATTCTACCAGCTTACTTACCAAATAAAACGCTTCAAAAATTTGCTTTTTGAGACGATATATTCTGGATCCATGATCCATGTGTCACGTCGTGCTGTCAATGTGTTTCTATTTAGTTTATAGATCCACAGCAGGTACTATTCAGTGTATAGCAAATGTGGAGTGGTAAATTCGGTAAAGGTTATTTTTTTAAGTAGCATAGGGTAGTATTTGGTATTCTCTGAAGGGGAATAGTTTTTCATTTAAAAAATGTAATATAAGTGTGGGATTGCAAAAGAAAAATTTTGTGATAATTATTGAAAATCCTAATTTTGAATCAGAAAATTTAACTATGTGGCTCCGCGTGAACTTAACGTTCGGTCATAACTAGTTGCATAATAAATTTTTAGACACGAAATATAAATAGCATAGTTAATATCCAAAGAAATCTGTATTTTATTTATTTTTCAATTGCCAAGATAATTCTGTTTTTACTGTTAAGATTTTCAACATTTTTTTTAAATTTTTTCCCCACGCCACCCCACGTATATTTTTGAAATTAGAAAAATATCCCTTTTTAGAAAATAGAACTACCCCAAACAAATACCCTTACGTCTTATGAGATAAAAGTGATAAAAACAAATTTGTAAGTGTTCGCTAACATAACATGTTGCGTCAAATACTTAGTAAAGAATATAAATAGTCCCAGCGGGATTCCATGCATTCCTCTTCAATTTTAAAAAATCTAAGCCTCATAAACTTTCATTGTTAATTAAAAGTGGGTAGTTCTATATAGTCATAAATACGTAGTAAATTATAATCCCGCACGGATAACCTTATTAATTATGGTTCCGACATTTTGTCTTTTTTTTCAATTACTTTGTTAACCTAATAAGGATTTCATTGTATTTGTTCGTTTACTTAATTTATAAAAGCGTAACTGTTTTACTTTTAATTTGCATACTTCCCGAAAAAAATTCCCTCCTAATATTTATTTTATAGAAGTTTGGAGTTTAATTATTAACAACTAATTAATTTTCAAGCTAAATCGTTTTGACATGGTTAGTGAATCGAGAAATTTGATGGGAAAAACACAAATTCCTCAGTATTGTATATTTTAATAAACTACATAATTATTCACTTGAACTGTAATATAACTGTTAAATATTTTAAGTTTGGATTAAACTGTTAATAGAAAGAAAGACAAACCACAAAAAATATATATAATATAAGAAAATAATATGTCTAGTTATTTTGGTTCAATAATTATTTAATAAATAACGTTTATTTTTCATGTTAACTTAAACTTATTACAGTGTTATTCAGAAAAAAATTAACATAATATTAGTATTGGTTTCGATAGCAGCCATTTTAAACCAGAACTAGCACAAAGTGCTGTAGTGGCTGTTCACAGTCTATAATATTTTAATCCTACACCCAGATTAGTCCTGATGTTAAACATTCTTCTAATGCAACTTAAGAACAGCATTAACCATTAGCATTAACCTCAGAGCTGTTTTTTGTTTTGTCAAGTCCCAATATATAATTTTAATGTTTCAACTAAAATAATTTGTCGGAACATGATTCTTTTTGTTTTTAAGTTATATTAGATTATTATCGATACAGATTATTATAAGATGATACTGAAAGTCGTAACATCTGCAAATAATACACTGTGGACAGCACCGGTTCCAGAACAGAACAGGAAACATGTGAAGCTGGTTCTAAAACCAGAAGTGACTTAGATGGCCTTTATGCATCGGGAGAGATCACGAAGTGTGGGGATCCATATTATCAGTGATGAGTTTTGTAGCTGAAATCTTCGGCTATGATTTTTCTTTAATGCTGCATGACGTCACTTCTTGTACATCCTCCGGTCATTGGCGACAACTTCTTGTAGCAGTCTCTGGGTGCTGGGTGTCACTTCCGGTTTTACAATCGGTTTTATATATCTACTTAAAATATTCCACTTAGTTACTTCTGGTTTTAGAATCGGCTTTACATATCTGCTTAAGGGTGAAAACACAACACAGCGGTGCGACGTCGCATCGCAAAAACGACGTCTCACGGCGATGCGATGCGATGACGCAACGTTAAAACTTCATCGCCACGGCATCGCAGAGAAGACGCTTCTAGTGAGATGTGGACCGCACAATACGTGTCCTATGTCTGTTGCAGGTCACAACAGTGCGGTACGACGACGCATCGCAAAAACAAGTCGCACCGCAATGCGATGCGATGAACGTTCCATTGCACGGCCACAGAAGACCTATACCAGAAGCGACACGTTGATATATGTATGGCGTGTTATAATTAAATATAAAAACCAAATAAGCTGCTGGCAACATAAAACATTTTTTCCAATAAAATAAATCATTTTTATACAATACTAAAGGATTTAAACGAGATTTCTGTTTCGCAATCCGCAGTACAAATCTAGCCATATGCATAAATATAAAAATAAATATTTGATTAACAATAACACGCAAACGCGACTAAGTCGCGTATAAAGGACAACCAGACTTCCATGATTTGCACGTGCGTTGCTTGAGAGAATCATTCCCGATCTCATAAGTGAAAACACAACACTGCGATGCGACGTCGTATCGCAGAAATCAACGACGTCGTGGAAATTTGCGATGCGTCGTCGCACCGCAGTGTTGTGGGTTCGCCCAGATTTGTACTAAGCGACGTCGCATTGCAAGTTTCTACGACGTCGTTGATTTCTGCGATGCGACGTCGCACCGCTGTGTTGTGTTTTCGCCCTAAAGTAGACCACATATGTGGTATGCCATAAAGCATACCACAATAATTTCTAACATTACTTTTGGTTGAAATGGTATTGTAAAAAACGGTGTTTTTTATTTGGGAGAACTTAATTTTTTCGGTCCTTTCTTGGAGAGATCATTAGTATTATCGATATGACAGTGGTTGGAGGCCTTAAAACCTTGTCAATAAACACAGTGCATTTATGTTGTTTTAAAAGGCACAGAGCTTTGTTGACGTGCTTCTGAAACAGATTTCCTTGTTCAACATTTGATTCTGTCTTTTAGACGATTTTGCTGAAGTCGAGTTACTGAGGAGGCCTCCTCATCCAGAGTTAAATAAAGATCGAATTATTACAGCTCTATCTGCAGTCGTGAAAAATATATGCCTTTAATTCATATCTACTAACCGCTGAAGTTGATGCTGAGGATGTATCTTGCTATGAAGCATACCGCGATCTACCAGTCCTTCAGTATCAAGAATTCTCGACCATTTAGTTAACGTAAAAAGTACACACGAGGAAGGTTGATCTGGGATGGATTATTCAGTGATTACGCATCATCTTGTAGTTATTTCTCATTATGTCTTTGCTACACTCAGGTAATAAGTCTTTCCGGCATCCAGAAGTCGTAGGAGATTTCGTGTGTGAACTGCTCATCATTAGAGAATTTCCCCATCATCCCCTTGAGGTGGAGGTTGCGTATTTGTTCAGCCTAAATTCCATGTCAATGGTCCGCGTCTACACCTTAACTAAAAGCGTTTTGTACTGGAGCGTAGTGTTTACGATTATCCATATAAAACAGATAGATAGGCTCTGAATGTTGGATTAGGTCGTATTGGTTTGGTATTCACTGGTTTGGCGGCAGCAGTGAGATACAGAAGAGTGAAGCGCTTGGAAATCCTCTCTTTTTTAAAAAATAAAAAAAATATTTTGTGTTAGCTAGGATGGATATTTTTGCTCCTTCTCCATTTTTTCGTATTTTAAAGTGTATACATAAATATTTCACATTAGAATGTTACAGATGTGTACAAGATTATGTGACTTTGCAGAAAACTAAATATACACTCACAAGAAAAAAATTTAGGGATATTTTTATAAATATACGTACCTATTTCTGCTTTGGATTGATTTAGAAAGAACACAAACAATAATTTCTTTAATGTTCTTACAATAAAGTCTAGGACCATTTTCAAAAATATACATTTTTTTTAAATAATTTAGAAAAAACAAACAAAAATGTCTTTTGTCCTGTATGATTTTGTAAAAATATCCCTAGACTTTTCTCGTAAGTATACATAAAGTTTTCGTACTCATTGTCTATTTCATTTGCCTCTTTGTGTTGAGGTTTCTCATCAGTTTGAAATCAAATGTGCAAAAAATCAAAAACTTTCTTCATTATGTAAATGTTTGGAGATAGATAAAAATTATGGTTAAATTTAAGATTATGTAACAAAGGATATTGACATTACCGTTTGTTTCAAAATAGTGAATGAATCGTGTACATCTCTACTTACAAAAGACTTGAAACAGTTGGAATGCTGCAATAATCATCAATATTTAACATTTCATAATGCATTATAATTAGTTTCTACAATACTTCTACAACAACGAGGGATATTTATGTACGAAGAGTATAAAATATTGACTAATGTGCAGGTATTGGTATTTACGAGACATGGAAGAATAATAATAATTATATTTATTAATATATATTTCTCTATATCACTTACAAGAAATGGAATCCTTCATTATATACTCGTAAAAGTGAAAATGGGAGACTTAAATAATAACTTTAAACCATGCTATAAGACACTTAAGCTGAACAAAAAAAACATTCTCATGGTATTTTAAATAACCATTAAAAAGGAAAATATGTGTAGATATAATTGCACAGCTACCGTTTGGTTTTTGTATATGTATATCAAAAGCAATTAAGTAATTGTTGTAATATGCAGGAAAATTATGGATAACGAAAATAAAAAACGCATTTGCATACATTTTTATAGTTGTGTACAGCAATTAAACTTCAAATTAAATAAAACGTTTTTAGTACCTACCTACAAGTATGTACTTTAACTTTAGATCAAGTTATTTCGATCCGTAATGCAGTAGTGGTTAAATCAACAAAGAAGTTAAATTTTTGTAAAAATTTGTAAAAAATCGTTATTACAAGGTTAAAAAAGAAACACCACATAAATTAGACATCTCCCAAATTCGAAAGTAGAAGCTATATGCGAAGGAGTTGCATAACTGAGATTTGGTTTCAGGTGCAGAAAAATAGTGACTAGTCGTGTTTGTCACAGCGTGCAAATCAAAATCTAAACTACTAATTTTAACATTACATCAAAAATATCTATCATCCAGATGGATCCGACGAAACTACGCGATGTGGCAGTTGATATGCTGGACCAGAGTGGAGACCACTGGATAAAAAAGCAATCTTGAGTGGACTACCAACTCCTGCGTGCAAGCAGAATATTTGGCCTTAAAAAAAATAAATGCATAAAGAAATATATTTAAAATACTTAAAATTGACAAAATTTAAAATTAAAGAAATGTCACTTATCAAACATAATAGTTGTCATTTTCATAGCTCACTTTAATAATGTTAACTTTTCCATATTTACAGTAACTACGATATTCGAAGTTTAATAACTTAAAAACGGTATATGGTAGGGGTAATATATGGTATATTTTTGAAATCAGGAATAAAGGATCATTCCAAAAATTTAATAATATACAGGGTATCCGTTTAAAAAATTTATTATTTTTTTGTATCCCCTGAAATCTGCACGAAACTGTACATTTGATAGCATTTTAACAATCATAATCACACAACTTTTATTTCAAACTTTATTTTCTATAGGCAATAATAACGATGATAAGGGGTGGGTAGTTTATAATAGATAACCTTGATAAGAATACTATGATGGTATTCTTACCAAGATTATATTGCAAGTTTGTATCGATAATGATCTGGGTGGTGTTATGTTCCTTTTTGAAACCGAATTGGTGGTCATCATTCATATTCAGGCTACCCTATGAAGTTTTTATTTCGCTCAAAATAATCTTTTTCACGAGTTTTCAGATGACGGAAAGAAGAGAAATGAATTTGGTCTATAGCTGGTTACCAGCTTGAGACTTTTGTTCGATTTGGTATGATAATCAGTACAGCACTCTTCCACCAGTTTGCGAAGTCCTGCAAGTATTAAACTGCGTTTGCAATGTAGACAAGCATCACATTGTGTTCTAACCAACATTACTATCACTGCCGTGCACGGAATTATATAAACTTCTTTGGACATTATATGCAGTCGTAATGAAATAGACTTTTGCAAAAACTGCAACAAAATGTGCATTTTGACATATTATTAACAAATCTACCTAATTGTGAATTAAATCGCATTACATATATCAGGTTAAATTGGTTATTTTGTTTTCACAATTAAATTAATTATACTTTAATTGAACTGTATGAAGGACAACTGGTAGCCATTACCTTAAAATAAAAAAATCTTTATTATTTTGTAAAAAGTATAATTTTTCACTGTTAAAACAATTTGACAGTTCCGATACTTTAAATGAAAAGTATAAAATATTTATTTATGTAATACATGCAAGTGCAAAGTTTGTGACAATTGGAAATAATTTCATTAACTTTGTCTTCCTAAGGAGTTTGTGGTAATTTTGTACGTTCGTCGACCTAATGTTTCTGGATCTATGTGCATGGTCAGACACATATTCGGAAATGTTCAAGTTTGGTTCCTTGATACCTTGAATTAGATTATATTGGGTTTTTGAAAATTTAAGGTTTTTTTGTTGGACATGTCATAATTTTAAAGTTTAGTTTTTTAATTCTAGTACAAACTGCACATGTCATAATTTTGAAGTTTAGTTTTTTTAATTCTAATAATACAAATTTAATTTTTAAATTACAATTTGCCTTGGAGGATATCAGGATACAATTTAATCCTTACTATGCCGAGGAACTTTTATCATTAAATTTTGTCATATTTTCGCGGTTATGGATTTTTTTTACAGTTTACTTTAATAGCACATATTGAATTTATCTTAGATTTATGAAGATGTCTTTGCTTAGAATTTATAAATATTAACCATTAATTACAGAGAATAAATGTATAATACATGAAACATTTGAAATTTATTTTAATTACCAACTGAAGTTAATTATTTTGGAATATATTATGTTAATATGAAGCTTAATATTATATTAAATTCAAATTTAAAATATCCTATCAATTAAATGAAATTATTAGTCACGTATTCCTGTTCAATTTATTAAAAATTCACATTCACATACGCAATTTTCCAACTAGTTAATTTCCATAAGATAAGAGTATAAATACTGTAGCGCTGATGGTACTAAATAATACTTGAAATCAGAAATTTTTTTATTAATGAACACAAAATCAGTAAAAGGGTTGAAAACGATGAACGGAAATTCCTTACTTTACTGCAGTCATTGATACCTTGTTAAATTGCAGGTTGTTCTAAGTTGAATTAAAAGTGTTACTATTAGAGAACTCCAGTTGTAAACTTAAATAATTATTTATTATTGTGTTCCCAGGAAGGGATGTTTATATTGCGGTTTTATAAATAGAATTGAAAGTGTAAAATATTGGGGAACAACGACCGTACACTTAAATCAGTGTTTATTGTCGTGTTTCGAGAAGGGCTCGTTTCTTGTGAAATGAAGTAATTTTATTATCGCCTTTCAGGAAAATTGTGTATAACAAATAAAATTTTCTCGAAGAAATTTTAGACATATTTTAGATTTCGAGACGTGGTCTTTTATGCTTAATTACTATATCATTAGATCGGAGTGTGTGACTCATGAAAAACTGGAAATTATAGCAATAAATTCGACACCTTTAAATAAAAATAACACTGGCGGACAAAAAATTATTTTTTTTTTGTAACATGTACCGAAATAGCATATCCCACTGGATGAAACCTTCTGATTACAGAAATGGCAAGCAAAAAGTCGTAACATGTAACGTTTTATTGTTACATTAATAGAACATTATGGGCAGGAATAACATTATTGTTAATTTTACTAATCATATTTATTGCTATATATCAATGATGTATATGACGTATATTAGGCTTATATATATATATATATATATATATATATATATATATATATATATATATATATATATATATATATATATATATATATATATATATATATATATATATATATATATTAGGGAAGTGGTACCTGTGTGAGTCCATAATATTATTACCGGTTATAATAACGTTCCATTAATAACCCTTATAAAACCCTTTCGATGCCCGTACCCGTGGTATTTATAATCAAAGGATAGTTAATATCCCCGGAAAAGACTAAAAAATTAGAAAACAATTAGAATAAAAATAAATTAAAGAAATGACGAATATACGAAATTGTAAATATAAACTTACGTTAAAATACGATGCGATTTGTCCCATTTAAACGGACCTACAAAATAAAACACCCCTGGGGGGATTATTAATTTTGATCAAAAAGTTACCTAAAGGTTTGAAATGAATAACTGTTCACAATATATTATCAATTCGTTCATAGATCAGTCATAGTACGATGTCTCGTAGACTAGTCTATGAACAGATGATAATATATTGTAGACAGTTTAATTTGTTTTAACCTTTTAACTTTACAGTCTAAAATTAATTTTTTTCAAAGTGATGTATTTTGTTTTTTGGCTGTATATTGCTTTTAAATGTGTGGACAACTCTTTATATTTGTATTTTAATGTCAAGTTTTATATTTACAATTTTAACCTTATTCGTCATTTTTTCTTTTAATTTATTTTCTTCATAATGTTTTCTAACAATTTTAGTCTTGTTGCTCTAAGATGTGGTAATACTTTAGTATAAAGATCACGAAACCGGTAGTATCAATAAAGAGTTTGTAGATAAAGGACTGTCATTTAAACTGTAATTGTAATATATATATATATATATATATATATATATATATATATATATATATATATATATATATATATATATATATATATAGTATGTATATATTCAGAGATAGAGAATAATTTTGAAAACGTATGCTCAGTTCATTTTTTTTTTTATGGGGGATCAAATCGTCTCACTTTAAAAACCAACAGTAATCACCTATCATGGCTGAACACATCGTCCCTGATAACAATTTTCCATTGTCCTGATATCTTGATGAAATCTTTCTCCTTGCTCGTCTTCGCTTTTACCGCACTCCAAATTTTCAGGAAAAATCGACGAGAATGCAGAAAGTGAATTTTTGAAGACATACAGAAACCAAGCGTTTGGTACGAATTTCAGAGTTCGCTTGTATTTTCCATCCTTTTCATCCCCTGACTATGCTTATAAATGAGTTTCAAGTTCTGAGTTCCTTGTCCCTTGAGTTCCTTTAAAATTTGCATCGTCAAGCAATTTTCTAATTTGAGGACCAATAAAAAATGCCTTCTTTAAATTTGGCGTCCCTTAATTGGGGAAAAGTTCTCTTAAGTATTTAAATTCTTTTACCTTCTTTATTCATAGTCTTCTACGAAATTTTTCGTTAAGGCCCAAGTTTAATATGAAGAGGTGCCAATAGAAATTTTATAGGGTCTACAAGGGTCACATATTTAACATTACTAGTTTCTGGTCCAAATTATTTTCTCCCAAACTATTTTCACATATTGGTTCGTTTACTGTCCCACAAACAAAGAAAATAGCAATATTTTTTAAAGCCCTTGAAGCCCTACTAAAACGGCTATTACTTTTAAAACTCCTATATTCGCCATTGGTATTTGCTGTAGTTAATTTTATTTAAAATGGGCTCATACTGTCATAATCCACTTTTATTGTTATTGAATGGGCAAATTGATAGATGAGCCTTAAATTTAAATTTAAAGGTATATTACGTAGTAATACACCTTTTAAACTGTATTTGGAGGAGTCTATGAATAAGCGCCACCCAGAAGGGAATGTTTGATATTAAGTTCCCACATTAAACCATCAACATTTTCAATACACGCTCATAGTGAATTTTCCACATTATAAAAGGAAAAATTTGCACTTTTTCTAAATGTCGTAATCTTTGCTTCTTAGCTGGTAAGTTTTACCTTCTTAAATCGTGAAGAAGAAGTCTGCCTATTGTTTTGACAGCCCCAAGTTATGTACCAAATCATTCAATTCACTTTAAGCAACTAAGTAGGTCATTAAAACTTTCTGGAATATACAAAAGGTCAGCACACTGCTCTGGGCTGTCTGAAGACTCGTTACTATTTTCATTACTCTCCAAAACAATATCTTGCCAATTTAAAGGCGCAGCAGTTGGTACTGGTAAGTCTGATGCATTGTGAGGAAGAGGTCTTAGGGTTGATGGCTTGAATATTTGAGTTTTTTTGAAATATCCTCAGTTTTTGTTACACAAAAATAGCAATCATCGAAATGATTGCGGGTTTTCTCACACCATTGAACAGCAAAAGGCATGCTTTTTCTCTTTTCCTTTCATCCATTGCGCTACAAATTACACAACAAACGTGGGGAGACCATTACTTGTCCTTGATCTTCGACTAAAACTCCAAAACATTCATTTTCAAACAATGGCCTCGCTTGTGACTTCACAAGGAATTCTCCACAAATGTAACAAAATTTGTCAGGTGAGGTTTTGCAACTTCGGCGCGTTTGACTGGACATTTTTTGTCGTAACAGAGTTATGTAGACAAACGAAAACACTTTCTAACAGACACAATTGGGAACTTGGAAGGTCAAACAAGATTAATACTGAAAATGTCCCACCTTATTTTAACTTGCTCTTCTAAAATTGCCGACCTATCATAAAATTTATTACCTGGCAATATAATAGGGTCTATTGTGTTTATACAAAAATTGTACGTATTAGGACTTGTTGGATATATTTTTAGTTAATTCAGGGAGGTACTAACAATATAAAACAGTAGTGTGAACTATGCTACAAAAATTGTGTCGGACAGTGTAATTCACGTAGTGTATTTAGAAAATTAAATAAGCCCAGGCTAGTCGGCAATAAGCCAAATGTGGGAATAATTCCAAACACCCTGGAATTAATTTTTAATCTATTTATTTGAATATCAGAAGTCACATATTCATTTTGCACCCCCTGAGAAACAGAGTATTCTTGAAAAAATTAAAAAAAAATTTTTTTTTTCAAATAGTTGCAAATATATCGGTTAGTGTCAACTTAACAAACAGAAAAACATGTACTTATCAAAGTCGAAGAGGGTAAATTCTCTATAAAAAATGTTCTGTACATTTTTGTTGTACGGCTTTTGAAGTAATGTGTGCTATGTTGAATTTCTCGATATTAAACAAAAGATGCAGCTCGTTTGCATTCTTTCCATTCAAACATCAAAATTCAGCAATAGTATGGAAATCAAAAATCATCTGATATCTAGGGATAGAAAAATTCAAAAAATGAGTTGCTACCGGTTTACACTATACAAGAAGCAGCCCCTTGTGAATGATCAAAATTCATTTCCTACAAATACACTAAAGGTTGTAATGCAGGTTGTAGTTGTCGCAAAGCAAGTTTATGTTGCTCAATAATTTGTGAATTCTGCCAGGGATAATCTTGCTCGAATATTGTGGACGTGTATGAGTTAGTCGAAGACGACGAGAACGGTAAAGATAATGAAACAGAAAACGCTTTTGAGCAATCAGACCATTGTCAGTTAAGGCAGAATGTAGAAAGTTGAATGAATGAACCATTGACTTCAAAATAAATGTAAGATAGTTTAGTGGACTAGGCCTTTTTGAGATAACATATAAAAACGTGCCAAGTACTCTATTTTGATGGTATTTAAACGAGTACACTAAACGAAATGTTTTCGTGACTGGATTTAATAAAAATCATGTATAGCAACCACAAATATTAAACAGTGTGGTAATCGCCAGCTAATAACCGAAATTGGGCGAATTAAGGGATAGAGAACGAAGTAGTACGTTCGACTTAATGTAAATATTTAGCGGTACATATTTCGACGCCTACTTCTCCGAAACTGACAGCCCTAGAACAAAACTGGACAGAACATTTTTTGTAAATAATTTATCTGTAATTTTGATAATTACATGTTTTTTTGTTGACACTAACTGAGATATTTGCAAATATTTCAAAACATTTTATTTTCCAGGATATTTTTTTCAATATGGTGGCAAAAGCTTAATTTCTCAGGGGTGTATGTGATTCCTGAGATCCAATTAAATAGATTAAAATAAATTCCAGTTTGTTCGTAATTATTCCCGCTCATAATGTCTTTGCCGACTAACCTATGATAAATCATTTTAAAGTGGCATTATTAATCAAACACTGAAATATTTTGAATTAAAAAAGTATTTTAATCCATAATCAGTTCGAGATGCGCGAAACAGATTTTCAAGCTATACCATAATTATATAAGCCAAAACGAAAACAAATTGTTGATAAAGATGGTGTTTGTGTCGTTAGTGACTGATATAAATTGTGCATTTGAACTACTGTACGTAGTCTTGGAAAAGTTTTTTGAAAGACACGTGGTATAATAATCCACTGGTACATAAGTAATACTATCAAATCATACGAAATATTCAATGGCTTTCTTATTTTCCGTGCACATAAAAAACACAATAGTTGCTCCCTTTGTCTTCTACAAGTTCCTTTTCTATAATAACAAAATTTAGTTTCTAGAACGTTTATTCATATTTACAGTTTCAATGATGATAATACTCTCGGTGCTCTTACCGAACATTGTAGGCAAATTCTACTGTTAAAAATGTTCACAATTAGTTAAAAGAATCGTTAGTGGGTTTCAATTGTTAATTTCAGATTATTAAAAGTCCATATGACTGAAACATTATGATCTCAGCCCGCTTATATCTAGGAGTTCTTCCATATTTATGCTCCCTATAACTATGGTTGTTAAATTTGGGCACACATTTTTAAAAAACTTTTTTTTAAGTTTCGTACTTTATTGCTTATTTAATTTTTCCGTTTTAAAAGACGTAATTGTTTCAGTTTACTGCCTAAGTAAAATGTTTATGAATCTAGAAACACTTTCCTTTATTCGCCAATCTATTCGTCTTTCTGTGTGTCCCTTTTCGTAAATGAATGCTTTGTTAGTTGCGAATTAATATTTTTTGGTCATGAAAAGTCATATTTAAATTCTGCAGGGTGTAGCTCTGGGATAATATCGATTATTCAATGAAATAACTGATAATCGATTAATCGATCATTTGATTATTTTCACTATAATCGATTAATCTAATATAATCGAGTATCGAATAATCGAATATGGAATAATCAATATGGACAATTAAGAAATCAAATGATTGGTAATCGGCAAATAGTTAATACATTATCAATTAATATAAGACGTACCAGGACTTGGTTTCAGAAATCAGATCTTTCTATTTTATATCCACTGTTACTACCAAGTCTTGAAATGTTGACAACAGTGGTTCCCAAGTCTCTGTGGCGTAGTGCCAATAGAGCAAGTTAAATGATGCCAGTCTGCGATCGTGTATTTTATGTTCTGTACATATCACTTTGATTATTGGACGTTGAGTTGAGTGTTACTCTTTGTGCTAATGAGCAATAGTAAGGGCTGAAAAAAATAAGTCATTAATCGATAAAAAAGTTTATAATCAATTAATTAACCATTTGATTATTATTTTCCCAATAATTGATTAATTGATTATAATCGATAATCGAAAAATTGATAATCGAAAATCGGTTAACCAAAAAATCGAAAATCAGATAATCGAGCATCAAATAACCGATGATCGATTATAATCGATTAATCAGAATTAATCGATTATTTTTAATAATCTGTTTTCGATTATTAAGTCGGCCAGCCCTAATGAATGGGAACTATGGATTGTTAGCATTGTGAGATATATTACTGTCATGTGGTATATTATCACTTTCCCAGGTATTTACCATTTAGTAACTCTATTTTAACCCGAAGATTTGACGGTTAATTTAAATATTTCTGACGCAACATGATGACACTAGGATTCTCTAAGCATAATATTCTCTAAATGTGGTTTATGAAGTCCCCCGTCGTGTAAAAGTCATAAATTGCCATTCTGTATTTCGCGAAGTTAATTTATGAGCCTCATACGTTACATTTATTAAATATCATGAGCTTGTACTCCTCATATTGTGGATCGAAAGGCCAACTTTTCTTGTCTTAATGCAATTCATGCGGGTATATTCATAAATAACTTATGGAGTTAACTACATATTTTCCTTAACTATGTTAATTTATTTGCTAACAATAACCATTTATTTATATGAGGAAAATTCATTTACCTAATCGTTCTACTGGATGGCATTTGCAATGTTATCTTATATAGTTTTTAACTATTGTTCTGTTTTAATGTAAAACAGAAAATATTTTTGTAGGCGTTTAACACGCAGCTGAAACAATAAATAAACTAAATGAAATCAAAAAGCTATAAAATAAAGCATTTATTATTAATTTTCAGTTCTTATATTTTTTAGTGCAATAACTTTTCCAGAGTATGGAGATAAACTATACACCTATACATATGCACTGAAGTTCGAAGTTAAAATGAAAATAATTAAATTTTTTTCTATAATTTAACCGATGTTGTAACTCGCAAGATAAGCGAGATCTCCATGTTGGGACAGTTAAATCGAATCCAAAGCGACTAATGAATTTTTTTTCAAAATTCACTTTGTAAGTGTTTTTGCGAAACTATTGGTCATGTTATGATATACTTATTCGGTTTCATTAAATATTTATAAAAACTAAGTAAATATTACAAAAAATCGAAGTCAGTGGTCTTTTATTTGACTTAAGGAGTAAATATTTGACATTGTTTTAAACATTTGTATGCTAAAATAAAAATATTTGCCGTTTTCTTCACTAAAATATAAGGAAATATTCAAAACCGGGGTTTAAAAAATCTGATAATATGAGTTAAGTCGTATTAAATTTGTAATAAATCATTGATTATATTTCTTGTGATCACTGATCATACGTCCATTTCTAGGTTAATGAGGAAATAAACTACTATAACATATTGATAGTCATATGCACTTATTTATTCTAACAGTAGATATATTCTTAATTACCTGACGTCATAGGCATTTCCCTGCACTCTTGTTGCTGTTGAAAATATTTTATTTTTTAAATTAAAAAGCCTTTGCCAGAACTCATTATAAACGTATTGTCAAAAGTTTACCTCGTGCTAACACACCTTTAGATATTCCGTTACCTATGTTTTACTTTTACCTATTTTCATATTGATAAAAAGATAATTCTGGCTGTAAATCACTTTCTCCTTTAGTTCATTGTTTTTTTTATCTTTTTTAAATTAGTGTCTATTATGTGTTCCTACCGTGATGAATTTGATAAATACTCAAGCATAACCACTAATAATTTATACTGACGATATTATTAAAAAGATTACATGACATTTTCGGTTTATTTAATTCGGTTTTGATTAAATTTTGTAAAATGTATCAAAAATATTACTTGAATTATTGTTATGTATTATTGTTGATTGTAAAGTTAAATATCGAGTAATATAGTGATATAATAAATTAATATTTGTAACCTGTTTACAGTTAACGTTTTACCAAAATGACAGTAAAGGTTTTTAAGAGAATTAAACTCTTTTTTTCTGCAACCGTCTTGAAAGTTAACTATTTTTGAAAAACATTTTGAGTGGAAAATGCACATGTACTGGTGTACTACTCCCATAAAGTGACATAAGGGATCGATAAAGTCTTCACCGATCTCTTTTGGTTGATAAAACAGTATCTACTCGTAATAACAATTTAAAATGATTAATTCAGTCTTCTTTGAAAGTGACATCTGTCAGTTGAATTTTATAAATTTTGTTAAAGTTACACAGTTTTTAGAGACTAGCAAGAACGGTTGCAAAAAATATTGTCTTTACTGGGCTCACTGGCTTTCAGAGCTCGCTGGGGATCGCCCTGGAAATTGCCAGCTCACTCAGTAAAGATTCACTTTCCGGTCTTGTTACGTAAATAACTATTTTCCGCAACCGTTAAAGTTAACTGACTTTGGTTACTTTCTTAAGTGGAAAATACATATTAAAAATTAAAAATGATTAATCCAGTCTTCTTTGAAAGTAAGCGTCTGACATCTGTCAGTTGAATTTTATGAATTCTGTTTGCAAAAAAATCCAATTTAAAAAGTTTTTTGAGACTAGCAAGAACGGTTGCAAAAACACTATTGTACACAACATATCCGAGTGTCTTTACTAGGCTCACCGGCTCGTTAAGATTCAGAGTTGTCTTGAATGGAGATGTTGTATTTAAAGAAGAATGTGTAAAAAATTCACTACTTAAATAAATTATTTTTATATTTGAAAGAAGTGACGAGCTTGATTCTTTGATAATGCACATGAAAATGTATTTTCTATGCAGAAAGGTATTGAGGCATGTGTTGAAACAATAAATGAAGTTGATGATAATCGATGTATCAAATCCAAACTACGAGATAGATCAACAATTAAAAAATCTATAAGGTATGATAATGCTCAGGTATATTTTTTGCACCAGAGCCTAGTACTATAGAGGAAGCTCTTGTGTAAGTGGTGAATTACAAATGGGACTTCAGAATAAAAGATGACTATAAATAATATCCGGTATCAAGCTAGATAGGTGGCGAAAAGTTTTACTTGAAAAACTGGAGTTGGTTTTGAAGAGACATTCGCACCTGTAGCTAGGTTTGATATTATCAGAACTGTTCTAGCTTTTACGGCTGAAGAAAGATTACATCTTTCTTAATTTGACGTAAAGACGAGTTTGTTGTATGGTATTTTAGATGAAGAAATCTATATGGAGCAGCCGACACTCTATGAAGACGTGACAGGTCGAGTTTGTAAGTTGTTAAAAGAACTTTATAGTTTGAAACGAGTATCCCGATGCCGAATGTTGGAATCGTAATTTCACAGATTTTCTAAAAAGTTTTGGCCTAAAGCAAAGTTCTGAGGATGCTTTTTTATTCTACAAAAATTCATCAGAAAAACTATTGGTGACATGTGCGTGGATGACAGCCTTGCTGTTAGAGAAAGATTTGAATCCAGTCAAAAAGTCATCGAAAAATGGAAAAGTAAATTTCAAATAACTATTGGTTATTCAAAAATCTATTTAGGTATTCAAATACAACAACTAGATGATTGAATATTCATTACCCAAGCGATATATGCCAGAAGAATACTGAATCAATTCAATATGAGTATGTCACATTCCGTTAGATCTTGAATTAAAAAAGTCAACTTCAGGTGGAGCGGAAAAAGATGAAGAATGTTTTGGGCATAATATTTCTTGTCCTTCAGCTGTTGGAAGTTTGATGTATCTATTAAGACCAGATATCACCTGCTGTTCAATATTCGTCACAAGCTTTAGCAAACTTGAAACTACTTCATCAATACATTTTTGAAGCCTCTTTCTAGACTCTATTTATTCCTATATTATTATTGACTATCTCCCAACCATTTGAATATAATGAATTTTTTTGTTGAAATAATGCCATCTGCAGATGCATTTTGAAAAAATCACCAAACTCACAATTATAGGTTTTAAGAAAAACTTATGTGAATGCTAGTTACGAGACATCTAATTAATATTTTTGAATCATTTTTACTTCCTAAAAATGTGCAGGGTGGCCAAAAAATTATTTTTCCATTAAGAACTTTTTAAATTGAATTTTCTCAATATTTTTAAATGGTACACCTTATATATTTTACAACGATGTGATGTAGAAATGGAAAACGATCATTTTTTGTAAGTGCTTTTCTATGGCTACCCAGGTAACACTAATGCTCTTATTAAGATCTCCAAGGTCGCTTTAAAATTATACAATAAAACTTCGAATAAAACCAAATGATCTTCAAGACAAGCTTAGGATCACCATAAAGCAGCTTCTAGCCAAAAAGGGCCCATCCTAAAAGGGTCTTGAAGACTAAATTTTAAAACTATATTAAAAATATTTAGTTTTAATTTCATATTCTTAAAGAGTGCTTCAAGGCAACCTTAAATTTATGTATTAAAACGTTTTGCATTTAAAATAAAATTGCAGCAGACTAAATTGCCTTGAGAATCATTATAATTAATCCTAAAAGGGTTTTATTTTGTTTTAAAGTCGGACAACTTTATGCGTGAAATAGTTAAAACAACGGCAAGTCTCTAATGGGGCAGAGTGGTAATATTTTAAACGTAACGCATATAAAGCTGATCAAAAATAATATTCAAATGCAAACTATTCTGGTAAAAATTACCAACGGATGGCACTTTTCTGACAAAATATAATAAAATACTTCTACATAACTCGAGCGCCACGTTTTTTTTATTATCGTTTTTTTTATTATCTAAAAATTTTTTTAAAAATATCGTCAATTTTTATTTTGCATCTAAACATCCAAATGCATTTTTTTTTATTAAATTGCATGTTTGGACACACCGTCCTTCAGTTATTTAAGAGAATGTAAAGCGCATATATTTCAATAATATTTTTTTCTTTGGCTATTGAAAATATTCATCATGGCGGGTCTGTATCTTATATAAAAAATGGCGTGGTCTAGATAAAAACTGATTGCAATTTAATAGAACATTTTAAATCTTACAAGACTTAAAATAACGTTTTATTTACCACTTTAAGTACAATTACTCTCCCAGACATTTATTTACTCTTCCTTTTAAAACTGAGTTGCTTTAATATGTTCAAACTCGTGGCCTTATTGATTTAAAGGGATCTGGCGCGCGTATGAAATCCTAACCTTAAAATTGTGCCGGTTTTGTGATTGCCGGATTTAGTGACTTCGTTTTAATTTAAAATACTTGTCACTAATATTTTCCATTTTAAATATGTCTTCTAGTTTTCATTCATGCATAACGTAGGTACACGGACTGCACTGGTTCACTAAATCAGCAATCAGTTTATTGAGCAGATGGCGTGTTTTCTCCGATTATGGAGGGGGTAGAATTAGTTTTAATAAAGTCTTCAAATATCCAACAGGCATTTCTTTTAATCAAATTGACTAAATTAAAACCTTTGAACTTTAAAATATTCTTAATTTACTCTTTAAAAAGTAAAAACTATGTTTTAGGATTTAATGTGGAATTTCATTGAGCATATAGGCTTAAGATAAAATAGTTTTCTTAATGGGTTTTAATGACTACATCAAGGATACTCCATAAAACTACATTAAAACCATTTGTTCCAAAATGGATTGTTTTAAAACCAACTTGCTATTTAATTCTTTAAAAAGGCAAATTAGTTTTAAAATAGCCAATGTCAAGAGTATTATAAAACTAGTATAAGATCAATAGGGCATTAGGAGCAAACAGTTTTTTTATTTTAATTTAAAGAGTGCATTAAATCCTTTGCATAAGAATCAGTGGTCTTTAAGAAGTTTCAGTTTATCTTAAGGTAATTTTAAAACCACTCTCATTTTATTGAACATGTTAAAGCACTTTTAAAACCTAAATAAATCAAAAGTATCTTAGAGTTGTTACTTGGGTAATTGCTACCATTTTCGTTTTATTGAGCAATAAGTACAAAATTCAAGAATAAACTTAGAAAATAGAGGTTTCTTCAAATAATTCATTAGAAAAAATTATAATAAGTGCTCCACATGTTGCTCAGTTTGATTGACACATATCTCTATGTGCTTTTGAAATGAGGTTTCTAGTGTTCCTAAAATTGCCGGTGTGATAGATCTAAAAGTAGTTATTATCCTTTTCTTCATATTTTGTACTGTTGTGATTTTGGTGATTTTTTCCATATACATCTGCAGATGGCATTATTTCAACAAAAAATTCTTTACATCCAAGTGGTTGGGAGATGATAGTCAATAACAATATAGGAATGAATAATGTCTAGAAAGAGGCTTCAAAAAATGTACTGATCTAAGTAGCATTCCATTTAAAAAAAATTGCACTAGATCCTGTAATTTCATCTTGGCTCACCCTGTATATTCGAAAATAATTTCCGGTTATAGACTTTTTATCTTGTTTACTCGAATTTTTTTTTTAATTTCTAGTTATCGTAGAACACGAGATATCGAATTCCGATGAACTATTGCCCCACCTTGTATTGTCACGTGTATTATTTACCACTTAAAAATTTCAACTTTTTAAATGGTTTGCTACTGGAAGGTATTCTCAATAATAATCTATGATCTATCTATACCTAGAAATGTTCACATCATTACCGTCATGTGTTTAACAGACACCCAGAGAAAGCAGTTTTCAAATTGACACGCTGTATAAACGTTTTATATTTTTATAAACTCTCCTCAATTCTCAGCTAAATGATTTGTTATTAATTTTCGGTGTCAAGAAATTAATAAATTGTGAAATATTAAATTTAATCTTTGTTTGCAATTACTCATGCATGCACGTTAAAAAACTGTTGTACACGGTGAGTTGACCTATGATGGTCATCCAGGTCGGTTGGCGCGTCTTAGTGATGTAACTTCTCGTAAAGGTCTTCGTTTTAGTACCGCGATAGTGCTGTTCTTATTTCAAAACCAGTCACGTTGCAAAGCCTTAAGTCTTAGTTCCTTGTTGCCGATATGGAAGTGATCTATAAAATTTCTTTTATTTACTAAAACAAATACTGAGAATTACAGATCAATAGTGTCATAAAACGGTGGTTTGTTGTTTTCTGTATAAACAAAAAGTTATAAAAATATGTTCAATATTAATCAGTTTTTTTGGTGGATTTATATTAGAAGTAAGTGCCGAATCTTAAAAAATATATATTTAGTATAAGGTACGTTTTTAAACAAATTTTTATTAATTGAAGTGTTAAATATTTTCAGATTAAACAAATAGCATCACTATTGTTTATTGTAAAAAATAGATGAAATACTTAAATGGCTTCACCCTTTAAATGATTTTAATTTAAAGATTATTAGGAGTAACACTAAAAAAATATCAACGGTACGTTAGGCAAGTAAACTTCCCAAATATTGTAGCACTAACAACATTGCTTTAGGGTAAATCTTAAAATAATCTCAACATTCTTTCTACAGCTATGTACTTATCTGATTTAATTAAAAAGGTATTAGCTACTTGTATTCGTTTCATAAAATTTATCGTGATCCGACACCAAAACTTTTTATACCAGGTGAATCGCAAACAAGGCGCAGACCTATAGCTTCCTTGTTTTTTACCCGATGTTAATGAAATTTCATACTTTTGGTACCTATACATTGTCATCTTCTAACATATGAAGAACATATTTGTGATTTCCGGTTTGACCGAAAGTGACATCAACGTTTTTTATTTAAACCGTAACCCCAATTATTTCTCAAGACATCGGATAGATAAAACAGTAACCGATTTTACTTTTACCTATTACCCAATAAACAGACACACATGTTTTTAAAACGTATTCTCAACCTGTCATTGGTTGATAATCCGTGTTACGTTAGAAAATCAACCATCGTAAGGTTAAAACTACGTGATTTTTTCACGAAAAATGTTGGCCGTCCTTTTTGACAGTTTTGACAATATTAAATTAACGTTATATAAAGCGTTTATAAAACTGTTCTCTTAAACGTTCATAAAACGTCCATGTCTACTGAATGGTCCATTGAGGTCGAACAGAAACATTTTTAAAACGTTTTTGGAGTTACGTATACTAGTAATACATTTTAAAATATTTGACATATCTGTTTCACATATACTAATATAAAACGTTTATAATTTCGTTATCTGAAACGTGTAAAACCGCAATATTTTTAAGTTGTTTGTACGTAGAAAAGAAACGTTTATGAAATAGTGTTTGGACATTATAAACGTCTTTCTAACGTATGTGTGTTTACTGAGTAAAGGTTATGATACAGAACCTTAAAGGAAATAATTGGACAAGTTGGCCGTAGAATAAAACACCACAGAATATTTTCAGAGGAAACTCATTTAAATATCGTATTTTACTTGACAAATTGTGCATTTTTTTCCAAAAAGACCAATATTTATGACACATATATGTGAAAAGTGCCATTTAAAATGCGATTTTTAAATGACATACCTTTTGTACAGTCTTGAAGAGAGAGCAACAAACTTACATATAAAAGAGAGAAAATAAATCTTATTTATTTTTCATATTTCATTAAATTATCTGAAATAAAAATATTGTAAATACCATAACAGTTAAAAACATTATAAATAACTAAAAGTAGTGCAAAGATGATCGATATTTCCTCCGTATTCAGTTCTACATAATCTTACCTAGATAATAAGATTTTTCAAACATTAATACACATTCTTGGAGTTATCTGATCTATTGACATTTGAATTTTTCCTTTTAATTCACATACAGTATTTATTAACGTCGCTTTCTTACACCTTGTTTTTTTAAGAATGCCCAGGAATGGTACCTAACCTGTGAGACAAAGCTCCGCAGACAACGCAGGCCATCTTATCAGACTGTTAGTCCCAATCCATCTATTTGGGAAACGTTCTTGAAGGTAATCACTTACTCTCTTGGGATATCTCTTATATGTTGTAGACATGATTCATGTTCGGTTTCTCAGAAACCGATGAACCGATTTCATTTTCTTTTTTTAGTAGATAGACACGCCTTTACCCTTTAAAATTATATATTGGAAGATACGGTCAACCATTTGAAATTCCAAAGTTGGGGAGACGAGGGGTGAAGGGGTATTCAAATTCAAGTAACAGTGGTTTCGAGTTATTCTAGGTGGTCAGTTTTAAAATAAAAACACTGCATAATTTTTTTCAAAATATCTAGCTCCTACATAAACTTTTCAGTTTTTGCATGAAGAATAGACATACCTATAGTAATTGTTTTATAAGTATTTGGAAGAAAATTAGGAAAACATGAACATTTGGCCATCTATCTTTTCATCACAGAGAGTAACACATACAAAAACTATATACATTACTTTACGATAACTGTGCTTCAAATGTTAATTAAAATTCTTACTAAAGACAACCCTTATTCACAGAGTGTATAACAGTGATTAAGACAAGGTTTTAAATACCTTGAATGAGGCCACACTGAACGTTTACAGCGTATTTGGTGACATACAATATTAAGGTTACCGTTATCAAACTTAAACTAAACAAAATGGGGTGATATTTCCTTATCATATAAATCAAAATAATATATAGTTACCAGCTACCAGCGACACATAAGGTGGTATTTTAATTAAGCGTTTATTACAAACCAGCCAAAGATCGCAATTATATCCCGTTTCCAGTAAAAGGTCCCTTCGAAAACAATACTAACGCATTATACACTGCGTCCAAAACAAGGGAACCTAAATTTCAGAACATATTCCTTATATCCCTATCGGGTGACCCTAAACCAGGCTTACGGAAATTGTTCTTTACACTCTGATAGCCGGCGTATTTCACGATGAACGACAAAATCCAAAATACCGGAAGGGTGACGATAGCGACTTGCGCAGTAGGCATCATTGGTTGCCTATAGTTGAGGGAGAGTTGAGCTCAGAATAACAAATAACGAGAAAAGTTTTGTGAGGTATAGCTTTATGAAAATTTGGAATGTAACACCAGTTCTGCTTCTAAAAATTGGACACATTTTGTAAACAAAAAACTATATTCTTTAAACGGGTCATATATGCTTTTGAACACATAAATAATGTATACAAGGGAACAAAGGTACATGTCACAACTAATTAGGAACCGTATATATATTGAATAATACTATTAATTCTTAGGGCTTGCGACGTGCTTCTTACGTAGCAAAAGTATCGATTATACCATATATGTATAGTACTGCAAGTGAATTAAGTCTGCTATCATCCATGGTTAAACGTAGATATAATTTAATCCTCTTCAGTGCCGAAAACCAACATTCTGCTGAGCAGTTTGTTGCAAATATACATAAGAACATACGCAATGCTATTTTGGTGCTTTAAAAACCGTCAAGCAAATCGTTTTGATAAATCAGTCTAAGAAGTTGTCATGTAGATTATTTAGTGCAGTATAATCAAAATTGAGAATAGATCAGCTCATGGATCATCGAATCTTCCCAGTCACTGGAATAGTAGTTGAGTTTTTAGTCTTCAATAAATACAATTAGCAAAAGTATAGATCACTAACTTAAGTAGTAGAGGTAAAACAAATTAAAGCCAGGCTAGGATACATTTACGAATTATGATCTGCTTAGTTACGTTACACCCATTACCTAAGTTAGCGATCTAGTTTAGCGTAGAAATCGATGCGCGTTACACAATTATTGATAATCTCTACATTGAGCAGTGTTGCCATACGTAAGTATGTTGTCGTACGTAAATTTGAGGCAGCCATGTGGCGACTCTGTTCATCAATGCCAAAATACGGCCCTGTGTATATAACACAAACTTCAATGAGCTTGTTTTATTTACTTGACCAATTTATTTATGTATTTTTTTATTAATTTCAGAACTCGGTACAGAAATAGTACATTATTTAAGAAATTTTGTCAACAGCATCCTTACAAATTTAGACATTATTACAATTTTTTACTTTGTAATATTAAAATAAGCTAAATACAAACAAAAATTAAAAAAAAGTAAATAACGAAATATTGTCAATTATAAATATTTAGGTAATGTTAACTTATTATCCAAATTGATAGTATTGCTTATTTTAAGATTGGATTGTGGTGTTCTAAAAACCATTGTAGTAGTTTTATCGGAATTTGTACATAATCTATTTTTAGTAATCCATAGACTAATTCTCTTATAAATTAAAACAGCACAGTCCTCAGCCTCTTTAACAGTAATAATGAATGAGAACACTGGTGTCATCAGCATCGTCACGTACATTGAATGATTTATGTAACTAAACAGATCATTAATAAAGATTATAATTAAAGTTGGCTCCAGGATAGATCCTTGAGGAACTCCAGTACTGACAATTCCTATGGGTGATACACTGTTGTTGACTTCAACTTGTTGCAATCGATTAGACAAAAACGAATTAAATCACGCATTAGATACACCTCTAATCTCATATGTCTCTAATATTAACAGTAAAATGGAATGGTCCACACAGTCAAATGCCTTCGAGAAGTTAACAAAGCGCCCTAATGCCAATTCTGAATGACTAATAGAGAGCATTTACAACCCCATTCACAAAATCACTAAGAGCAGTGTCAAGACATTTATGTTTTGTAAACCCATGTTGATTTGGAGATAGTATATTATTTAATACGAGAAAATTAACTAATTGTTTATTAACAGCTACTTCTAAAACTTTAGATACACTTGACGTTAAACTAATCCCTCAGTAATTTGTAATTAGGCTTGTATCCCCTCTTCCATCTAACGATATTACGTTTGTAATTTTTAATTTGTCAGTATAAATACCTTGTTCTAGGGACATGTTAATTATATGTGTAAGAGGTCCAACAATATAATTGGCAATAAGTTTTAATAGAAAGTTCGATATTTCGTCTATTCCGGAAGATTTAGAGTTTTTAGGTTTTTAATTATATTTGGTACATCGTCTTTATAAGAGGTCAGAAAAGCAGTGAATCATTACTGACATTTAAAGATTCTATAAGAGGCACATCCGAGTTCCGCTGTAAATTAGACATAAGGCATTTGGGAGAAGATAAAAAACATAATTAAAATTTTCTGCGCAATCAGTGTGATTTAAAATTCTGCAATTATCTACTATGACAGTTATTTTTATTTGATTTACCCGAAACTTTATTTAGGACATCCCATATAGTCTTACTTTTTTTTCGAATTTAAAACTATGCTTAGGGAAAGAGTGGAGAAATTAAAATATGTCGAGACTGAAACATTCGGAGATTGTCCAATACAGCGGTCTTTGTTTTCTAATAAAAAATATATACAGTGTGGAAATTAAGTAACGCATAAATTCAGTAATTCCGTTGATATTAATTTTTTGGAAAAAATCTCGAAGGGGTATAGCGATTTTAATTTCAGCAAATATTTTCAGTCTATTTTCAGTTTCTTATGTCATTTATTTTTTAAGTTATGACGTCATCGACTTTTTTTTAAATGACAACCTATATCTTTTATTATTGATTCTGGTAGTAATTTTTATTCCGGTTCCGACCGTATAAAATTTTCAATATGTTATTATTTGAAAAAAATCGAGAAAAACCGTCTTAAAGTTCAAATAACAAAAATTCATTAAATTGGGAAAATTTATTTAGTTGCCTAAGTTTGACGGAAAGTTATCGACACAATCGTTTTTATTTTGAAATTATACAAATAGTTGAAAAATCGAACTAGAAATTTATTATCTGCTCAATTCATAGTAATAACGATAACTTCGTGAGGCAAACATTGGTATAAAACGAAACTAAATTGATTAACTAGAAAAAAACTAACAATATCATCAAACACAAAAATAAGCACAGAAATAACAGTTGTTAAATTACATTTACACTAAATGTTCAAATTGACGACCCTATCCCATTTGACAATGCCCAAGACGATTATAAAATTCATTTCTCACATTCTGAATAGTTTGAGGCGATATTAACCTAATCTCATGTTGAATTCTTTGCCTGAGATCGTCTAAATTATTGGGTCGATTGTTGTACACTTTACTTTTTAAGTACCCCCATTAAAAGAAGTCTAATGGCGTTAGATCAGGAGACCTAGGCGGCCATTCTATCTGACCTCTTCTCCCTATCCATCTTGCTCTGAGAACTTGGTCTAAGTTCCGTCGCACAATAATTGCGTAATGAGGCGGAGCGCCATCTTGTTGTAACCAAATGGTATTATTTGGTAGGTCAGGGTTATTTGCATTGGGGAATATTGCAGCTAATGCAGGCATCGATTCCAACTGTAAAAATTGCAGGTATCTATCTCCAGTTAAATTGTTTTCAAAAAAGAATGGACCTATAATTCTGTCACCAATAATTCCTGCCCAAACATTAACTTTCTGAGGATATTGGGTATGACTTTCCTGCATCCAATGGGGATTGTCCCTAGCCCAATATCTACAATTCTGTCTATTGACATGGCCATTTAAACAAAATGTTGCTTCTTCCGAAAATAAAACACGCTGGGAAAACATTGGATCGCGGTTGCAAATTTCCATCTTTTGTTCACAAAACTCTTGCCTACGATCAAAGTCATCTTCTGTCAACTCATGAACCAAGTGCACCTTATATGGGTGGAATTTTTGAACTTTCAAAAGTTTTAGAACTGTAATGTGGCTTATATTGTGATTCAAAGCAATGTTTCTAATAGTTGAATGTGGATTGTTTTCAATTTCTAGTAGCACATCAAGTTGTGCATCTTCATTTAATGTCGCCGGACGTCCAGTTTTTGGAAGATTCTTTACAACGCCATGTTCTCGAATTTTTTTTCAATCCTACTAATTGTTGATTGATTTAGGGGCTGATCCAGGTATTTTTCTCTAAAAAGATAACACACTTCTTGATGTGTTCTAGCTCTATCGCCATAACCAATTATTATTAACACTTCAATTCTCTGTTTGTGGCTTAATTGTACCATTTTTATTAATAAAATAGTTTTTCTAATTTAGAAAAAGCAAAATAATAACACTTATTCTATTGTGACATTTACAAATTGTGTAATTCTGACAGCCGTAACTAAAGTAATACACCGGCAACTAGATAAATTTACCCAATTTAATGAATTTTTATTATTTGAACTTTAAGACTGTTTTTCTCGATTTTTTTCAAATAATAACATATTGAAAATTTTATACGGTCGGAACCGGAACAAAAACTACTACCAAAATCAATAATAAAAAATATAGGTTGTCATTTAAAAAAAAGTCGATGACGTCATAACTTAAAAAATAAATGACATAAGAAACTGAAACTAGACTGAAAATATTTGCCGAAGTTAAAATCGCTATACCCCTTCGAGATTATTTCCAAAAAATTAATATCAACGGAATTACTGAATTTATGCGTTACTTAATTTCCACACTGTATTTTCATTAATACTGATTTATGAGAATAGTGATTGCCAAAACTTAATTTTAAAATTGTGGTTAATTTCTCTTAATAAATGTTTTCACATGAAATCTCCATGACTTTTTTTATAGTTAGTAAATATTACGAGAATGTGAATTTTTTTGTTAATTTCTGTTTCGTATTGCAGTAAATAGTAAATCAAATACACTGTATGAATATGGCGATGGCATTTCAATGTACCCACGCAGAGAAGCTTTGTGTATTTGTAGTTCAGAGAGTCAACGTTTTCATTTCTCCCACTGTTATACAGAGTTAAATTAAAATTGGAAATACCTACATATTTGCCGGTAAAGTTGATTAACTGACTAGACATTACCATCGGAGTTATAATTTTAATCTTGTCATACCACATATGTTTGTCATTGACATTTTTTGCAATGCTGGTTTTTGGAAAATATTTTACCATAATTGAATTTTTTTGGTACATTTGAAAATGTACTACTTCCTATGATATATCGAACAGTAGATAAAAATCGCCCTTTCGTGTACCAGTTTTAATGATTTTAATACCCTACAACTTTCAAGTATATGTATTTTAAACATTAAAAGGATAGGAGACATACACAACACGCAAACTAGGAATAAAATAAATAAATGTTCTCCTTTCCGTGCATATGTGATATAATATCTGCCATGATTCTTGTTGTATGAGACAACGAAATATCTGCTTTTCAGCATGAATATCTTGGCAGTGTTATTCTATCAACGACTAGGAAGTCATCTTTGCATCGTCTTTAACTCCTTGTAGAGGCAGCAGCAAATTCTGCTTCCTCAATCAGCAGCAATGGGAATAATGTGTGCACTATACACTATACAGGATGTCTCACGGGGAACTGCCTCGGTCGATATCGGGAAAAGTATGTAATAGAAAATTTTGAAAACTTACGGAATTACTAATGTCTGTGTGGCCAATCCAAAAAAAATAATTAAAAACATTTGGTACTTCCGGTTATAATCGATAACAATTATTTTAAATGGAATATATTTCTGATTTTTCGAAAAAAGCGTAATACTCTGAGTCGAAGATATGTGGCATACGGTATACTTAAACTCAGCCGTTTTGGAGATATTTGACATTTTATAAAAAATTTTACGGTTGCAACGGTTTGCAAGAACCTTTATAACTTTCTTCGTGTAGGAGGTCTTCATTTGCTTTTTGGCGTGTAGAAAGAAAACAAGATGAAATTTGTGGAATTTCTTAAAACTTTTTAATTGTCCCTTTTTTTTTGAATTGATGGGTTGGTAATCCAAAATTAAATAAAGTAAAATAATGACTCCCAAAGCCGGAAAACGGTGAAAAGAATTATTATAATGAACATGGTAGCTCAGTTGGCTAGAGCGCGTTATGTAACAAGGTCGAGTATACTCGGTCCATTAGCAATTAGGAGTAGTGATGAAAAAATTCCCGGGAAAGAATCATTGGAGAATTTTAAAATTAAAACTACTCTTTAGTGACTAAACCACTTTAGCTCACTAGTGATCTAAAATATACTTTAGCTCATTACTTTATCTAACTAGTGACTTATGGGCCACTTTATACCTTTAAAATTTCATAAATAAAAATCACTTTATACGAAAGTGTTGGATAAAAGAAATTCTCGGTTAAATAAAGATGTAGCTCTACCTCAAGGGTGGTGTGGAAATAAACTCCAATATCAAAAGGCAACATAGCGCAGAAAATGTTAAAACAATGCAAAAAAAGTTCCAGAAGCATAGGTTTTATCTAATATTTCGCTTAATTATTTATGTCATGTTTATTACGATCGTAAATTCACGATTCACCAAGATACCCGCTTCGAGATTCATGTAGCCCCTTCTGCAATCGCTCATTGTTCGAAATTCTTTGCATTTATTGATTTTAGTAATGAAACCTTCTTTGTGGGGCTAACAGTTTCTTAGAAAAACACCGAAAACTACAACAGGGTGCGTTTGGAGTGGTTTTTGGGGATGAAAAGCGACCACTCTCTACTTTGGAACTCTTTTGAATCTGAAAACTATCCACTTGACGGGTATAATCCCCAAGCGGCAAAACTTTGTAATTTTCTTTCCTAATTATGTTATATGAATGGACTATAACGGACCTAGAAGGTTATAATGTCTATCTTTTCCTGAGTACGACTCTCAGCTCGGACATACGGCAATGTCGTTGGGAATTGTTGTGTGTCCAGATTTTTTTTCAATGTGTACTCCCTCCTGGATACCCTCTGCTTCTGCTGAGGGTTGTCTAATTTATGTGGTGTGTTTTATATTTTGTTTTTTTTTTAAGTAGTTCGATTTTCAGAAGATTGTTGCGATCTACTTTGATTTAATTAAACTTTAATAGTTGTTAAATAGTTTCAGCTTTTCGTAGTATGCAGACTCAATTGTTTTTATGATTCTTCAAATTAACTACACTGGTTAGCAGTGCTTTTGATAAATGCAACATTTTTTCTGTTTATTATGTTTTTAGAGGTACTGATTATGAATAAGAAGTCAGAATATCTCTATCAGCCTCGATTTTTTTTATTTTTATGTTCCATAAAGTACTTAATCAGAGAGAATTGAATGATTTGGGTTTGAGAACTGTCACAATGGAAACAAGTATCCATCGAACCTCTTGTTTATGCTGCTCACATGAAGGAATCGTTTGAAATTATTAAACTCTTAATGAACTGTAAATACTATGGGAAATATTCTTGGCATTTTTGCTGCTTCCTGTGTGAACAAGACAGCAAAGACATGAAAAACCACTACATCAAAAGTCAGTCGCCAAATAGAGATGCACTCATTGGGAATAGAAGAATGTTTTTTCTGATTCATTTATTTGACGTCGGCCTATTTCCGCTACCAGGACCAATCACTGACGCCAGGAGACGAGCTGCCCTCAACCTGGATATTTTGCCGAACCTCTTCGCTATCGAAGAGTAGGGATTCTTTACTTACCTAACATCTAATAAACAAGAGACCGACTACTTTATATCCCCCTCGAAGGATGGTATATCACCTAGACAACCCTCACTTAAGATAGCTTCTGCGTGTATGGATTGTAATGGCTAAGGTTTTCTTTTATTGAAGGACAGGTTTCCTAGAATAAGTAATGCGATGATCATGGAGGGCACAAATAATGGAACTAATGAATGATCCTGCATTTGAAAGGAATCTGAATGAAGCTGAGGCGGCTGGAGGGCTATCGTTTCAGGAAACGGTAAAGAACTTCCTCGGAAACTATATAGCGGATAACTATAGAAAACTTGTTAGTAGCTCCTACAGAATTATAGAGAGCTTGAATGTATTATTTCTTTTAAAACATATTTCTTAGATTCGCATTTGGACTTTTTCCCGAAATCTTAGAGCGTAAGCGACGAGCATGGCCACCAGAATATATCTACCATGGAACAGCGCTACCAAGAAAATTGGAGATCGAAAATAGCGGACTACTTACTGCTGGATTCTCAAGAAGGATGTTGCGCAAGCGAAATAGAGCATGAAATCTATAAAAAATACATTTTAGGGCAATATAAAATTCATGTAACATTAAAAGATGTAATAAAAAATTTCATTAATATCGAAATATTACATCACATACTATTATATTGTTCATTTAATGTCAACGGGACATGTTTCTTTAGGTTAATGTTAAATTTATTTGCATTTAATTATAAAACAGCAACTTTGTGAAACATGTATACATGAATAAATACGGGGCTAAGCTGGGTTATGTCATTTCAATATATAAAAATGTGGTTATACTTGTACTTCAATACATAGTATTTTTTCCAAGCTTTAAAGTTATTTTTTTTGTATACTAATGCAAATTGATAAAAAATATGTATGCTGTAATGTTAATATTTATGTAAATTTATTTCATAGTCTTTAATATCTTTCCATTCTTTTCAATTAAATAATAAATACAAATAATGATAACATGTTATCAATTTACGAAAACCCCTATAGACAAAACGTTATCTTACGTATTAATTATACACTCGTGGTAATTATAAAAATCAGCACAAGGTTCTTATAAAAAAGTAATACAATTTACTGGCACGAAATATGAATGTAATTGTATATTAATTTACGCAAAAGTATACGAGTAAAAAAGTACATTGTTGCCTTAGATTGTTTTAAAATTACACCTTCATTTCCGGATGGTTAAATAATGTCACAAAACAAAAAAAAAAGCTGCACATGACATAACAGTGGTTTGCCGGTTTAGGATATAATATTTTTTTAAAATATGAATGTTCCCTTTTCCTTTGTGTGCTGTTGATTATATCAGTTGGTAAAATACAGCTTAAGAAATTGAGAAACCGTTGTGATACAACACAGCACATTTAAAAAAAAAATGCAATAAACATGAAATTTTGCACTGTTAAATTATATCCCATTCAAAGACTAACTTTTTCCCTTATATTCTTTGTGAAGAGTATGTATGTATAAATCATTTTGAGCATGGATGACTAACGGCCCAAAGCCAAAAATAAATAAATAAAAATTTGGTTTACGATGTACGGTCTTTTTTTTGTAAAATCCCGCTCAAGGTCAAATTAGGGAATATGTTGCTTTTCGGAAAGATTCTAGTTAAAATTTTATTGCTACAAGGTTTTTGATTAATTTTTCCATTAAAAAAATTCTTATCAAAATGGCCCAATATTAAAACATTGTTTTTTCTCTCCTTCTTTGGGTAATAAGTCTTATAAATTATTTAAAAAAAAATAATAAAACTACACCAAAAGGATGTTATGTCATGTTCGTTTTTGAAAAAAAAAATTTTCCTCAAAAAAATATCTCATCCCTAAAAAAAATATTAATCTGAAAAAAAAACTTAAATGTCAAATATTTTAGAAGATTGGGAGTTTCAGAATACTCTCTGATTCCGTTCTCAAAATTAGATGAAAATTTCTGTGATAAAAGATTGTCTAAGAGGTTTATTTTAAAATTTCTCTTAAATAATTTATAAGACAGTGGCTTAATACCCAAAGAAGGTTATAGGTTATAGGATGCACAAATAAATAACTATAGACAATATTTAAAACATTGTTATTTTCAAAACAAAATAATTAAAAAAGGCGCTGTTATGTATAATGCATAGTAGATAGTAATTAATTATGTTAATTATGTAGATTTATAAATCAGAGTCCTCCATCATTTCATTTTAGACTTTTTAGACTACATTTCAACTTTTTTTTATTTTTATATGTGACATGTAATTTTAAGTATTTCAACCAGTGATATTTATGTATTTTGTGTATTGCCATTTGCTGGTACTATTATGAATGATTGTACAAAAAAAATTTGTAGGTCAAATAGCAACGATTTAAAATAATAAAAATCTGTAACTGTCAAGGTCAGTTACTTGTCGATTATAATAATATATCCTATAAATTTAAATATCAAATATATTTTTTACATCTCTTCCTAGTCGATCAGATTGTACATGATAGTTAGTCATGCACATAACTGTATATACAGTTTATAATTTGTTACAAAACATTATTAAATATAATATAAATTTATCATGCCTGTCTGGGAGATAATAAGGTCATTTTTGTAACTTTTTGACGTTTCCTTGTAATAGAAAACACATTATAGAAATAAAAATTGAAAAGGGTAGCAAATTAGGAAAGCTTGTTACATTTGCAAAAATTGTATTGCTCCTAATTTGTTTCGGCGTTAAAAAGAAAACAAAGAGCTAGTGAGAGAGGGAAAGGAGGAGCGAGAAAAATATAAAAAACGAGCAAACGGCACATAACACAGACATAATAAATGAAACAGATGAATCTATTTTTTAATAATGCCTATTATGGGTGAGCGTAGCACCGACTTTAGATCGTGTCGACCTCTATATGCAAAGTGAAGCAACGGGCACTGAGGCTAGCAGTTGGTGTACCCAGACAGCGAAACAGCAGAATCTTGATTACATCCATTTATTGAAAATCGTGGGTTCTTGGGTATTTTTTTCCATATCATTTTTTGTGACAAATCAAACAAAATATATTTGATTAAAATACCAACTTTTTCTGTGTCTAGAAACGTAGGTACAATGAAGATGAAAAAAAAAGTCCACAATATTCTCTATCCTTTAAAAGTAGGTGCAAAAATGGTACTAATGAGTACAGTACATTTATGTAGTTTTTCCAATTCATCACAATAACTCCCGTGAATTGAGAAAACCTACTAAGTCACAGTTTTAATAAATACTCTGTACATAATATATTCTACTAGCTTTTTCTATGTTCATATTTATTTCGAGGTGATATTCGCAAAGATTAATATACTATTCGCCGTGGAACCAGTGTTGCCGACTATTTCTCATAGATATTTCCACAGTTTCAATCAAAATTTCCCATTTTTTCCCACTTCAATAACTGAAATTCCCAATTTTCCCAATTTTTGTAAATAAAACCAAGGATATTTAAAAATGTACCCCTTTCTGGCAGCTTTTTAAACAACAATAAGCCCTTGTTAATTGCTATCAAGGTAATTTTTTCTCAAAGGTAAACAATTTGAAGGATGTTTTAATTTATTTGTTTCAATTTTAGTTTCAATTTACCATGCTTTTGTTGGGTTATCAGTCCTTTCTGCCAATGGACAGTCATTCATTTTCCATTGATCTTGGAAGTTTTTTTTGTTATTTTTTCTTGGTTGTTCCAGAATTCCTATCGGCCCCTTCAGTCTTGTGTATCTGTATAACTCCGAATTTTATTGTCTATCTTATTTGTGTAAAATACGTTTCTTAAATATGATTTAGCAAGAGACAGCAAATATTACGGCAATTCGACTCTTATTCTACGACCAAGGGGTCTTCCGTAAATATCCCATTCTAACCTAAATGGCCAATAATTTTTCGTCCTGCTTTAAGGAATTTAGGACAGATATAGTATCAATTTTTTAATGCTCCTCCCTTTTTCCATTCCATTACAAAAATACCACGATATGGGAAAATTCCCATGGGATGGCCACACTTCGTGGAACTTCCTAGCAAGTTAATTTATTTCATATTATACAAAGGAAATACATAGTAAATTTAAAATAAAATGGAAAACATAACAACATAAAAATGACGTAGATCTAAGATAATAGCTGAGGAGGTGGAGCTAAGAGTATTTGACTAATGAGAGCGTTTGATATTATAAGAATAAAATGACTACTAGTATATGGATAGATATTGGTGGATATGGGGGTGTGGCTATTGAATGTTATACAGGCTTGAACAATGAAAGCGTGTGTTATTATAAAAAATTAAATTAATTGTATGCCTTTTAGAAATAGTCACGTGACCTGTTCCAACAATATCTATTCATATACTAGCAGCCATTTTACCCTCTCATCCTATACACACTCTTAGCTCCATCCTCTTAGCTAGTGTCTTAGATCTACGTCTATGCCTCATAATTCCTTCTCCTCTCCTCGAATACTAATATCTAGGGCCTAGATTTTAGAAGCACCCACGTATATGCCCCCAGTGGTACTGATGATAATGGAGACGAAATTTTGATTGATGAGTCTATTTTGGTGTTATATTACTACTAGGATTAATTACTGGTTTAAAAAAATCCTAGCTCCTCGACCGGGGAACGAACCCGGGACGGATGAGAGGCAAGTGTCCTTACCACTCGACCACCAAGCCATATCATTAAATCATTACCTCTGATCAATTATGCCAAATATCTGGTAATTTAAAAAATCGTTTATTTGAAAAATATGTTAATTTTTTGATAGCCCTCATCGCCTTGTATCTTGGAAACGAAGCGTTATCGGATCCATCTTTATAAGAACTTTTTATTTGATGTAAATGCTTCTGAATTTGTGCTTGCATTGTTGGAACACCCTGTATTAGTAATATTAATCTTCATTTGTTTTAACTTACAATTTGATTAGCAGCTTTCAAGTTAAGTCTTCGAATAAGGAAAGGGGTGATTATTACATTTATTTTTATTCATAATAAATATAACTCATTATATTGAGAATGTATCTCGTTTGTAGACTTAGATTGATCTTATTCCGTCATTTTATCAGGTTTACTTATTACCATTTAAGCAATTATTTGTCTGCTGAACGCCTTATAAATAAAATAAATAATTCGAGTGGAATTCGGTAAAAGAAATGAGGAATCACCAATTATCTTCGTTAGCAATTATCTACTAATGATGCATTAAAAAGTAGATATCTATGTAAGTTAGAAAAGTATCACAACTCCTCATATATTATACGTAACGGAAAATAAATTACATTTACTTTTAGAAGAATGTATAAATATGAAGTGTTTGTTGAGAAAAGGAGAGAATAAACAATCATTATTAATTTAAGGATATTTGCTATTCGATTAACCTTCTTTTTCATCGCATAAAGCTATCTAAATATGAAAACCATTAGTTCGTCACGCTGTTAGTAACGGTTTTCATGAAGTAAGACTTGCATTTTAGGTAATTTCTATGACGGCTTAATACCTCTGTGCTATTGACAAAATGAATCACTACTTTAAACAATTTACATATTTCTTTAAAACGGGTATTAAAGTTTTGAATATGTGTGATTATTTATTGAAAATAAAACAGTAGATCCAAATAATAAATATAAAAATAAGGGAACTTATGTAGCTATGGCGTAAACTCTTACAGCCCCAATAATATTATGTTACCTATAACTGATAGTTATTTAGATATTATTACCGTGGTGTTTGAGGGTGTTAATTTCGGAAAATACCGCTTTCATTAGCGATGAGAGTCCGTCATCACCTCTCCCACCATATTTTTTGTTTGCCGAGACGTACATGTCGTCAAAACATTATCGAAAAAAAGTCTCGAAATTCTTTCATTACACCTCGACAGCCAATTTTCAACTACAATTTTTATATAGACCGTCACTATATACAGGTATGCATCATCAGTGATGAATTATTTCTGCATTTGGGGTCAAAGACCTTGGACATTTCCTCATTTCACATATTTATATTTTAGATGTAAACAACTAATGGTATCATCATATTGTTTGTTTCATTAAACATTAGCATTATAATATCACAAGATCATTATCTTGTGGTGCTGTAATGCTACCAAACATTAGTACACCGACGCCAACGGTTTCGAGCTACTCTTCATGTTGAGTTTAACCCACCCCTTCAAGGCTCATTTTTTCAGACAATTCTTAGGTGAAATCATGACGATTTGTTATAGCTTTAAATCCATCTCACATTTGCTAGTAAAGACTGTTACATTTTCAATAGTCTAACGTTTCTCTAGAATTAGGGCACGTTATCTTGATGCTATACCACTGATCTTTCAGTTTGACCAATTTAAAATTTAGTTTTCTTCGAACATATAGGTCATTTGTAGTTTTCTTTTGTTTTTTGAGTTTTGGAAGTCTGCTGTCATTTGGCAATAGGATCTCTACTTTTCTTGCTTGCACTACCTCATTATTTGTCTACCGTTGTTGAAGATTTTGAAGATTCTCTAAATCTTTATGTAGCATGTGGTACATATGGAATACACATACGTCAGCCTATATACCACAGATGAAGTTGCCGTCCATCGTCAATTTCTGTATCCGTGAATCATTAAGATTTCTAAACGAACGAAAGTTTTAATCAACGAACACTTTTGCTGTGGATGATATGGTGCAGTACCTCTTTCATCTTTCTAGACTAAATTTAAATCTATGGAATGTATTTTCTGCTGAAATTTACAAATCACGAACGTGGCATTGAATTAGCGGAACCATAGTTCTGAATAAGCAAAGATTTATTAATTTTGGAATAAAATGGAGCAATCCATGTGGAATTATGCTAGTACATTATATGGTGTATTAAAGCATACCAATATGTACCCTTCAACGAAGTGAAGGTAAAGGAAACCATTAATGTGACAAAAATCCAATTTATTTCTTAGATACTGCCAAAACAGATAGCATCTACCAAATATTAGACTGGTTAAAATGTAGCAGCCTAATAGGCCAGGCGACAGGTAGTTCAATAAGGAAATAATTAGTGTAAAGCTGGAAATTGCTTTAATCGCTTTATTTGGACCCAGATATTACTCTCCCAAGTTTTCCCCCTCGAGCTAAGTCGGCGTTGGCCCTTCTGGCCCTAAGAAGGTACCATTTTTCGGTTTTTTGCAAGTATCTCCCAAACCATTAACTTTACCAACAAAATACTTATTATAAAAAATAATCTAGAGTAAGTTTTCTACAAAAAATGTTCTTTACCATTTGTCTCTAAAGTGAACCGTTACGATGCTACGACCATTCAAAGTGGAACCCTTTTTGATTCTTGCGGAAAAGTTATCGAAATCATATGCCATATCAAAGTTTCTACATGTTAGTTCAGATTCAGCACATTTTACAAGTAAACTTCATTACTTTCTCACCGAGGGCGCTGGTAACACTGTGTACGTGGGGATAGTAACACCTGCAGATGCAGCTGGCTTGCCGCGCTCGGCCTCCCATACAGCTGGCAACGCTGCTCCCATACCACAGCAGTGTCATGAACGATCTGGTTGAGTGTATACGTGTTTACGGACAAAATAATCAATCAATATTGTAGTTTGAGAAAGTGCGGCAATGGCCGCGGCTGGTAATCCAACCATTTGTTTTATTTGTGAAAAAGGTTTAGAAGATGGAGACACTATTATAGTGAAGGAGAGAGGATTAAGAACCTTACGTGAAAGTAGTGTGAAAAGACGTGATAATAGACATGTGCAATTACAAGGATTGCAGAATGTTACGGTTCATGTTAAGTGCCAAAAATCGTATACCAAAGACAAAAATATTACCGCGGCAATAAAATCTTGGGAAAGGGCAACAACGGACCGAAGCTCGCGATCGTGTGAACAGTTCGACTTCAAGATTAATTGTATTTAGTGCGGCAAAAATGCATCCGAAAAATTTTTAAAAAGTGTTATTAAAAAACCCATTGACAGTCGCGATACTGTTCATCGCGTGGAAACACTCCATTTCAAAAACATACTGGTAGAGACAGCTGGTAAGCGTGACGATGCATGGGCCAAGGCTGTTACTAGGAGAATTGCACATGTAAATGATTTGGTTGCTGCAGAGGGTTGATATCACGGCTCTTGCGCGAAAACATTCTTTAAGCGTTCTTCCACATCGAAAAGGCCACCTGGTCGGCCCGAAGATGAAAACGTCACTGCTGCTTTCGAGTACGCTTGCTCTTATATGGAACGAAATCGAGAAGAATGTCAATTCACATTCAAAGAGATTCGAAGATTTTGAGGGCTATATTCCTAATGAGAAAACGTTGAAAAACAGGTTGCTTGGTAAATATGGTGCTGATATCATTGTCACAGCAAGAAAAAACAATGAATCGGTGATTTGTTTTCGCGACACAGGCAATACTCACGGAAAATTGGTACCATTGTCGAAAGATCGATGATCAGGAGGAGCGTTTAAGAATTGTAAAAGCCGCAGCAGACATAATAAGGGAAGATATAAGATCCACGATCTATGATACAGAAACCTATCCTCCATCCGATTCATTTTTTGACGATGCTGCAAGTGATGTTCCCCAATCTTTAAATTATTTACATTTGTTTACATTGAAAAGCTGTTATACTTGTAACAAGTTAACAGCTTGTGCACCTGGAATGCTGACAAATATTTATAACATGTAGAAACTTTGATATGGCATATGATTTCGATAACTTTTCCGCAAGAATCAAAAAGGGTTCCACTTTGAATGGTCGTAGCATCGTAACGGTTCACTTTAGAGACAAACGGTAAAAAACATTTTTGTGGCAAATTTGCTCTAGATTATTTTTTATAATAAGTATTTTGTTGATAAAGTTGATGGTTTGGGAGATATTTGCAAAGAACCGAAAAATGGTACCTCCTTAGGGCCAGAAGGGCCAACGCCGACTTCGCTCGAGGGGAAAACCTGGGAGAGTAATATCTGGGTCCAAATAAAGCGATTAAAGCAATTTCCAGCTTTCCACTAATTATTTCCTTATTGAGGCTTTTTTTTCGACCTGTCGCCTGGCCTATAAAGTAACCAATAACCTCTCAGACAGGAAATCAAAAAATCACATAGTCGACTAGGATGAAGTTGAGTAAAAATATTACGAATAATTTTTCTGGTAAAGAAATAATGACCTTAGGGGTCTAATTGTTCATTCAAAATGTCTCAAAATCAAACTTTTTCTGTCTCGCAAAAAAATTTATTTTTTGCTGGTCACATTCATATATCAGGTCATACATTTCTTACTCTTAAGGCCGGTATTTTCAGTCTCGGTTAACACTGATCGAATGACACTGTATCTCTTTCTCTCTTTCTCTCATTGTTACAACAATGGTTTCTTGCATATTATCATCCGATTAGTGTTAACCGAGACTGAAAGTACCGGCACTTATTCTCATATACAACGTCCAGATTTTCATTATACTTCAATCTTCCTCTTATTGTATTCGCTCTATGCTCTATTTATTTCGGGATTATTATTGTATCTAACAATTCAACGATCTGTTATCATATTGATCCATTATTTTTTCAGTGCACCCAAATATACTGTTCAGTCTTTCACCACATATCAGTCGTATACAAGCAATTTTAATGTTTCTGTTTCATGACAATCCTGATTCATTAATATAAAACTAATTAGACTCTTTTACACGTGTTTTCGTTTCCTTCGATAGGTATTTATCTTTTTGCTACTTCTCATGTATTGCCAAATACTTTTTTCCCTAGATTGACATGCAATTTCTGTTTTATACAAATAGAGAAATATTTACTAGGGTAAAACCATCCTTCATTCACTTGTTCTATAAATTGATTACTATGTGCATAAACCATGTTTACTTAGAGCACAGTGAATGTTTGTACATGAAGGGTGTCTATTTTAAGGGGGTCACTCAAAAGTATTAGCGCCTGAAAAATATTTCTTAACAAAATTTTAATGAAAGGCCTACTGTTAAATCCATTAGAAAAAAAATATGATAGTTTTCAGTCGTCGATCTTCTGTTTTAAAAGACGGGAAAAAACTTCAGAATGTTAATTGCAATGTTCTACTGAACAAGACTGCGTTGCTTAATTGTTTCTAAATTTCATTGTTTTTGGTATGTGTTTTTGAGCTCTAAAAAGTAACTGTGGATATAAATTGCCTATGACATTATTTCGTAGGCATTTTTTTTCGCAGTCTTATTTAGTAGAACTCTCTCTTGAAACAAAAGAACTATAGACAACTGAAAATTATCAATTTTTGTATTCTCTCTCATAGATTTAACAGCATTAAATTTCTGTTTTTGCAAATAAATGGGTCTGGGAATAGGTTTTACTATTTGTTAAGAATTTTTTTTCTGGCCTTAATACTAAAGGAGAAATTTTGTGTGAACCACTTAAAAGAGGCACTCTGTGTAGATGTTATCTTTTACTATTCAATCTTCTACATCTTTGTTAATTTAAGGGGGTTATGCAGGTCGCGCGGCGAAAAATGCTAACTTTTTTTGGGAATTAATTGCGGTTCAACTATTGTACATAGAAACATGGGACTGGTCTTAAATGAAAAAGCAATGTCTCAATTATTTAAAAAAAAAATTTTATTGTCAATTTTTACATAAAAAAAAAGTTGCAAAAAAAATGTTGAAAGGCATTTTTTTGCCGTCCCCAAACGGTGTACCGGATTTCCGGAACTGTATGCATCTGAAACAAACGCAAACAATTTTTTTTAGTCATTTATACCATTTTCCACAATCTCTGCCGTGGGTTTTTGAAAAATTAAAAAATTCGATTTGTGGCAGTAGTTTGAAAAAAAAGTCAATTTTCACTTTATTCAATTGTTAATAATAAACAAATAGTGAAAGATATCAAAAAACTCACGGCACAGATTGTTGCAAATTTCATACTGAACATTGTGTCAATATTTGGTGTTAATCGGATTAACGGTTCTCGAGATATCACGTACACCGTCCAAAAAAACATAGTTTCGAGAAAAACGCATTTGAAAATCCAGGTACAGGTGCCTAAAAATGCCTAAAAATTCTAATAAGATAGAAAATATTGTAGTAAAGGATTAAAAGGGTCATCTATAATCCAGGTATAAGTACCTGGGTTACAGAAAGCCACGTACTTAGCGCGCTTCCAGTACAATAGGCTCCCGCGGCGCTTGGGCCGAAACTGCCCGGGGAAGGGTACTACGAAAACCGCTGTAAATCGGTCAACTTTCAAGATTTTTCAAAAATTCTTTTAGATTATTAAAGATAAGACTTTGCACTATACGAATATGCAAAAAACCGAAAATCGAATTTTTTCGAAATTTCTGACCTGCATAACCCCCTTAACCTACAGTTTTTTTCGTGTACCTTGTCACACGTGTTCTGTCCAAAGTAAGACATAATTTATATTTAAATAAACTGTATTTTCAAATTTCTAATAGTAATAAATAAAAAGTGTATCGGTTTAGTTCGGATAGTGAGATTATCCATTTTCACTAATTCACACTCATTTTATTCATCGTATCTAATATATAAAACGTTTCAAACGTTTGTCTTTTGTTGTAGAGCTAACCTTCAAGAATTTTAATATATTTTATACACGACATGTATGAAGGTTTTGCCCTGCCTACTTTCACTAATACAGGCAACAAGCAACAAGCAATTTTTAGTTTGCACTACACAGATATCCGTGAATGCAATAGATTTATTTGAAAAAAAAAATGTTGATTATGTTTTGTAACATATCGCGGGCATCATATGATAAGAGCGTAAAATCATAACACTAACATTGCCGTTTACGCTCCTATGATATGATGCCATCGATATAATATTTTCAAAAAAGATTTATGCATATTATATATTTTCTGTCAATGATGATGGTTTTAAAATTCCAATAACTTAACTGACGAAATAAGATAGATTTTATTTATACTCGTATTTAGAAATAAAATGCTAAATAAGTTGGATTGACACTATCATTTTTTATAAATGATGTCATCGAGGTGGCATTGATAAATCTTTGAATAAGGTGAAGAATGATTATTACAATTATTTTTTATTATAATTAATATATAACTAACCATACTCGTTTGTACACTGTAGATTGATCTTATTCTGTCATTTTATCAGGTTTACTTATTACCACTTAAACAATAATTATTTGTTTAAAAACAAATTAAGTTCCTCTTCTTGGTAAAAGTTAAAATATTGAGTGGAATGAAAAATAATATTAACTGAACATTTTTTGCTAATTATTATTTACTAACTTTTACTAATCTTATCACAGATAAGTATAACATATATCTTTTTAAACAATTATTTTCCCGGCTATTTGCCAAAACGCTGAAACTTGGATTACAAAAAAAGATAATATGCACATTATGTTCAGTACAACTGACTCAATAATGTTATTTTTAATTTCATCTATTCTGTCTAGTAAAACCAAAAATAAATAAAACACAAGGTACTCACCAGTTGACACTCACTTTAAAAAACTTTAAAATATCTACCAACACGTATTTCTGCTTGCATTGCGTCACCAGGGTAGCCAGCACATTTAAAGAATCCAAAGTAAGGAAACTTGTAAACCTTAATGTAATTTGGCAAATAGCCGGGAAAATAATTGTTTAAAAAGATATGTGTTATACTTATCTCTGATAAGATTTGTAAAAGTTAGTAAATAATAATTAGCAAAAAATTTTCAGTTAATATTATTTTTCATTCTACTCTATATTTTAACTTTTACCAAGAAGAGGAACTTAATTTGTTTTTAAATTATTTTATTCGACCCCAAGGGGTATTTCCACTATATAATTTCAATTATTCTGTTCTCTGAAGCCATTAATGTTTATTACATTAAGGTTTACAAGTTTCCTTACTTTGGATTCTTTAAATGTGCTGGCTACCCTGATAACCCAATGCAAGCAGAAACACGTGTCGATAGATATTTTACAGTTTTCTAAAGCGAGTGTCAACTGGTGAGTACCTTGTGTTTTATTTATGTTTGGATTTACTAGACAGAATAGTTGAAATTAAAAATAACATTATTGAGTCAGTTGTACTGAACATAATGTGCATATTATCTTTTTTTGTAATCCAAGTTTCAGCGTTTTGGCAAAGAGTCGGGAAAATAATTGTTTAAAAAGATATATGTTATACTTATCTGTGATAAGATTTGTAAAAGTTAGTAAATAATAATTAGCAAAAAATTTTCAGTTAATATTATTTTTCATTCCACTCTATAATTATTTGTCTACCGAACACCTTATAAATAAAACAAATATTTCAAGTGAATTTCGGTAAAATACATTAAACGCCCACTTTTCTCGTTAGCAATTATCTACTAACGATGCTTTAAAAAGTAGATATCTATGTTAGAAAAGTGCATTGCTCTAGACGATCCTGGAAGTTGCGCGTAACATTTTGGAGGACATTTGCCTACCCTGAAATAAAATGCCTTAATTTTTTTATGACAATATTTTCTTATGAGAATTGTAGTTGCTGTCATCAATGTTTGTAATTCATTATCACATAATACATATGAAAGGACTATAAATATTTACAGTAAAATTATTGTAGTTATAAACAACAAACATTGTTCGCGTGTTTGTCTCTTAGGATGATAAAAGTAACCATTTGTGTTAAAGTAAGAAATCAACTACGTACAAAAAATTACTATGTGGTCTTTGTTGAACTCTAACAAACATTATACAAAGTACCTACATGTTATAAGGATTTTAATAAAAATATTAACGGAAGATTCCGTTACAAATTGTGTGGTATTGCGAAATAATAGGTAGCAAAATCTGCTCCAAATTTAGTAATAGTTTTAATGTCATCTCCATCAGATTTATGTTATGGAATGAGAGCTACCACGCTTGAATTCACCACGAGACGCGCTAGTGTAGGGTAAGGTAAATGTCACTGAACGTTAATGTTTATTATGGCTTTTTAACGCGGGGTTTTAGTGTTTTTATACAAATTAGCTGAAAAACATTTAACACAATGATGACAGTAGGGGAAAGTAGTAATTTACTTGCTCAGTAGGGAAATTATTGTACGTATCAGAGGTGGTGACGCACAATCGTCAGGATTAAAATGTTTCTTACAAACACACGAATGTTTCGAAGGAGTAACGTTATCCCTGCGAATCGCTATCAACCACTGTTTTAGGCGAGTTTTGTCTCTCGGAAACATATGTCTGCTTTTTGTTTCCGAACAGAATGGAACAGCCCAACACTGAGGCATAACTAACAAGTTTTTTTATTTACTGCTGTACGAAATAATTATAATAAAACCCTATAAACTTGTTCCACGCCTAACAATAACCTTTGACAGCTACCTTACTCTCCAGTGGCACAAACTGGTGAGTCTAAAAATGGCAGCCCTCATTACTAAAGCTGCAAATTGGTTCTGTATATCATGGTCGTAGAGTACAGATGTACTTACTGTCGCCGGCATTCACCTTGACCACGAAACTCTTTCTCCAGTCCAGTCTATTATTAGATTTCGAGTTGTGTACACGTTAAGTCACTTGGGCGTATTGCATATTGTTTTTGTGTTTTTATTTTATTTGTTGTACTGTATTGTTGATATTAATTTAATAATAAAGCATGGCAGACGTAAACAGGGGAATAAATTCATAGGTGAATTCCCGATTTTATTCTATGATGGTGCTAAAATAATTTGTAAAGTGTGTGAGAAAGATTTGATGTGCTGGGATAAAGGTGATTGTGGACTTCACGTAAATAGTGTACACCATAAAAATAAAAAAATGGCGTGCCTTCGGCAACACAGTTTATGTTTGATTTACTGCTGATTGCCAGTGATGTTCCGCTGCACATACTTGATAAACAATCATTTCGAGAGTTCTGGAATAAATACAATGCCCAGGTGAGGTTACCAAGCCGTACAACGTTATGTAACTATCTACCAACTGTACACGTAGACATGGTAAATAAGATGAAATGTGAATTAAAAAAAAAAACGGCTGCGGTTATCGGTTGATGAGACAACAGATTGTAAAAAAAATTCTATTTTAAATGTTACAGTACGAGTACTGGACCCTCTTAAACCGACAGTTCCACTGTTACTAGCTAGGAAAAGACTAAGTCAGTGTACTCGCGAAACAATTACATGGTGATGCTGGAGACGTTAGAAAAATTTGAACTGTCAAAAAGTCAAGTGTTGATGTTTGTGACTGACGGCGCCGTGTCAATGCGTTTGGTAGGCTGGTCTTTGCAGGAACAAGGTTGTACGTTTATACATGTTACGTGTAAAGTGCATGCTTTACATCTTGTGGCAGAAACTATTCGAAAAGGTTTTCCAAAGGTGGATGTATTAATAGCAAGAACAAAAAAAGTGTTTCTTAAATCTCCTAAATGTCTCCGTGCATTTCATAGCAAGTGGCCCGGTATTCCTGAACCACCACAGCCGATTCTTATACGTTGGGGAACATGGCTGCAGGCAGCTTTTTATTATGCTGAATATTTCCAACAAATAAAAGCTGTGATACTATAATTCAATCCAGATGAGGCTGTAGCTATTAAGGAAAGCCAGACAAAATTCGAAGATATTTCCGTTGAAACAACTTTAAAAAATATTGCGAAGAACTATAAACCATTACATGAAAGTATAAAAAAATTAGAAAACAGTGGGTTGTCGTTAGCGGAATCACTGCAAATAGTGGACGAAGTAAATCTACTGCTACACACTTATAGGTGACGCAACAAATAGGTGCGTTAAAGAAAAGTTCGCAAGTGTGTTAAATAAAGACACCTGTTTTTCCAAATTAAGACAAATATGTGATGGTGCAGCCCCAGATCCGTTAAGTGCGTGCAAAGACTATTTTACGTATGCATGTATTACATCAGTAGATGTCGAACGGTCGTTTTCAAAATATAAGAATATATTTTCACCAAAGCGAACATCACTGATGGAGACAACCATAGAAACATACCTGATGCTGCAAAATGGCAACACATCTTCTCCAGTTTGTGATAAGCAAGCTAGTTCATCAAGTTAGTTAAGAGGGTAAGTTTTACATACATTGTTATAAATTTTAACAGTTTATTGTTTCTCGTATTAGTTAATTTCGCGTACGCCACTGTCCCACGGAACCTTTTTCACAGCCCTACTCATTACGTACGTATCATTTAATTTCATTCCAAAATGCCGTCCAGTCGAGAAAACCTAATACACAATCTTGTGATTTTGCTATATTTATAATGTGACTGCTATGAGTGATGATTTTTATAAACATAATTAACCATGTACGATTTTGTTATTTCAATCTTAAATAGTTGGGCGTTGAGTAATTTCGATGTAAGGTTTTAATATTGCATGACATTACAGGGAATCTTTATTTATAACTTTTATAACAGCAAAAATTGAGGAAGAAATTTTCGCTTCATTAACTATGGTGGATGTAGAAGAATTGATTTCGTTAAATAATAACAACGTTGAGACGTGGACAGATTTATTGTGAACTAGTGTCTTTCCATCAAAAGATCGTGCGTTGTATCACCTGTGGTTTTAATCCACATAAACTTGTACGAGTATTTGTAAAACGAATAGAGGATCAAATCGCAATACACGACATACCAATATTCTCTTCGTAAAATATTTGGAGTGGCATTACTTAATTGTTGTACATATTCGATGACTTCCTCGTAATCAAAGAACCCCTAGAGCTTGCCATTCATGGTATGCTAAACATATTACTATTGTACTTAAATACGTAATGGTTATAATATAACCAGTGTTGCTACCTGTGTATAACAAACCATCCCACGTGCAAGCATAAAATATTCCATATTTTCTTTAAAAAATCCCGCTAAATTATGTTCCAATTAGTTTAAATTAGGTAATCAAATATTATAATATAAAATAAAAATCAGTTAGTAAAGTATAAAAAATGTCAGATTTTATTCAGGCACTGTAAATCTCCCGAGGTATATTTATAACCTCGGGCCACATGAATTTTCCGCGGAAGAACATAATAGGGCATCTGCGGCACATGACCTTATGGGCGTGGCGAACCTGCTTGAAGATATAACTAAGAAGATGCCATAACCTCAAATGCTATTTAGTTCTATAATAGTTTGGTGATTGGTTGTAATACTTTATTGTGAACGTATTCCTGTGTTTGCTATTAGAAAATTTGATTCTGATCATAATATAGTGATTATTAACTGTTTTCTTTCGCCCTGAGAAATCTTATCTTGATCCAAAAAGCACCAATAGCAATCAAGTATTTGTTAATTACTCAACTTCTATTGGTTGTTTTCGAATCAAAACATGTTATGATTCTATGATCAGAGTCGAAAGAAAGCGGCTATTATCACCCGTCAATTGATTATATTGTTTATGATTATCAAAGACGGATGGAATTATATAAAAACTGACATTGCCTCTTGCCACGTCATTTTCACAGCCCACAACAGTACAAAAGCTTGTCATTTTAATTAAAAATATAAGGAGACAAAAATTGAGAGATTAAATAAATACAATGGTATTTTTATAATAATAACTGAAGTGAGGTTATGATTTGTTATTTAATTATTCTCCAAGCAAAAACCTCGAAAAATGTGACGTCATGTGCAGCAAATATTAGCTTCAAGTTCATCACATTTCCACTAGACCTAAATGACACCCGAATGAACCAGCACAATATTTGTTGATTCTCTTTATGAACATAAGATGGTGAGGATGATCAATTAAATAAAACAAAAGCAGCGATCAATAACAAAAGAAATATTATTTAATTCATTTATTGCAAAGTTTTCAATAATCTCTCAAAATTACATATCTCTTTGTTCCTTGTGGACCTCAAAAATCCCTTGAATCGGGATATATCCCTCAAGGTGACAACACTGATTATAACTTAACTTTTCATTGATTTATGTAGGAAATAAAAAGTTCACAATATATTTTACAACATTGTAGTAGAATATAGTCAACAAAAACCTGAACATGCCCCAAACATAAAATAGTAAATATTATTACAAGTTTTAGTAGCATCTTCTACAATACTTCATGACTATAACCACACTTTGTAGTACAAATTTGAACATTGAAGTCACTTTTTCTTTTTGCAAATGTTTGCAATTTGTAATTTAATTTGACTACAATTTTTTCTTGAAATTTAGTACAATTTGTTATTGTCCCTATTTGTATCGTAATTTATAGTAAAAGTCCATACAATTGTAGTACTTATAACATTTCTTCCGTGTAGTTTTCATGAATTTACTGTTCTATAGCATATTTTACATTCTCGACAGCGTGGGTTACGACGAAAGACCTTATTTTTAGGGTTCCCCCAAAGAAAAAGTTCGTGGCCGACAAGTCAAGAGATCTTCGGGGCCAGTTAATGTCTCCTTTTCGCAAAATTATTTGTTGTGGAAACATTTCGCGTAATTCTGCCATGGCATGGGGAGCAGCATACGCTGTAGCTCTATCTTATTGAAACCATATTCCATTCAGTATTCTTTGCCGTAGCTGGAGAGCAAGAAATGTTCTAGTTTATAGTTATCAGCTGATCGTAAGTGTCTTCAAAAAAAGAAACGACCAATAACTCCAAAAATACCTAAACCACCTTTGGACTGTGGAGTGGTCGTTCATGCAGTTCTTTTGGACTAGTATCCGACCAGTAGCGGCAGTTTTGCTTGTTAAATGAATGCCACTTAAATGAAAATTTGCTTCATAAGACATCAATAATTGTTTAATAACAAAGGGTTCTCCTCCATTAACTCTAAAAAGTTGTTAACAGAATTGTAACCGGCGGTTGTCTTTCTCACGAATATTTAATTGTTGTGTACACTGGGGCTTGTAGGGATGGAATTTTATATCAAAATGCAAAATCCGCCACAGACGTCGCTGGCACGTTTAACGTCAGAGCATGTCGTACAACTGATTTACACGAACTTCGTTCCAGTGCAATCCTTACATGCTCTACATTTTCCGGTGCACGTACTGTTTTTATTGAGCCCCCTTTTTTCTTATTCTGCACAGAATCAATTTCTCGCCATTGTCTCACCCATTTCAGTATTGTGTTTCTTGTTGGTACGTGTCTTTTTCCAAGATAATCTCCAAACCTCTGTCGAAAAATTTGTTGAACCTTGATTACTGATTCATTAATTATGAAGCACTATATCACCTAACACGTTGCTCTGTAGACCAGCGCTCCATAGTAAAATAAATCCAAGGCTAAATAGGATATTTTTTGCATATACCTTAGACATTAGACGTTGAAGAAGGAAACAGATTTCGTTTCCGAAATTATAATATAATTATTTTTTTGTCCTATTCTAGTTTTCAAAAAAGTCTCTGACTGATTCTTTGACGTAAAGTCACAGACAAAGACGCTAATCGGGTAACTGCATTTTTTTGATAATCAAGCTTGGATTAGAAGAATTATTCGTGTTGTAGTAAACTCTAAGAAAGAAAATGAAAAATTAAGAGAATTTCACAAATAACATTCGGACGATATAGATTTTTCTTGATAATAGTTACAAATTTATTTTTGATTAACTGTTCTACAACATTTGAAATTTTTGCTAGGATTTTCATTAACATTTAGTTGATGGTCGATTTAAAGAGTATATCGTAATAGTCACTGGTTTATGTCGATCTTTGAATTTAGATTTTATTTTAGTGTCAGATAAATGTTCTTAATATTAAAGAAATTCTTAATTTTTCGTCATTTTACACTGACATTTAAAAAATATTAAAGTGATTTTAATTTGCGTTATGACATAAGATTTTTAATTTTTTTTTTTAATTGACGCAATGTCACATTTTAGCAATGCAAATTTTAATATGCAGTTTACTAAATAAGAAAGTAATAAATCGAAAATTTGCTTAAAATAGTTATGATGACATAAAAATATAACCCTGACATTTTGTTTTTGATTAACTGCTGTTGCTTTTAGATAGACGCAAATTTCCTTCAAGGTGTTTCTTTTGAAAATAAAAAAAATATTTATAAATTTTTGTTACTAAAAATTTAAACAAATATTGCCATTTCCTTGTTCATAATTTTGATCAATAAACACGTAATTGTTGGCCTTGTTGCTGGAAGAAAAGAAGGTGAATCGTTTCAAAATTTGAACGATCTGCATCCTCATCGCAGAATTAAAGAATTATAAATGATAAGCATTACCCACTTAATTTAAGAGAGTTGGAACCTCTAACACGACTGCGAAAATCTGAAGGCGAAAAATTATTTTTGACAGCAATTCGATTAATCCTCGATGTTACTTGTTCCTGCGTTCAGTTTCGTATTAGTGTGGATTTCTTTTTCGTTTTTTAGGATTTTTTAGCACTGACTTTTTTCAGTGATACTGTGTTAATTTTAGTGTTACTGTTAGAGAGATTTTAAGTTTAAGAATCGATAACCTTTGTGCTTGCCTATGTGTATAACTTTTTCTTATTTTTAGTTTTTTCTTTTGTACATTTTTGTTGCTACGGAACATACCTTATACGTGTCTAGTGTCGACGTACAAATAGCACTGGAAACATTCCTGGTATAACATATCAAATGTAAAATAAAATTAATGGACATTTTTATTTTTTTTTGTTCAAAACTACCCAACAAGAAATCAAAATCAGTGAAAAAACAAAAACAAGTAAAAATTATATATTTAAAGTTTGAAACAAATTTATTGTATTTTATAGCAATGGCGTAATAAACCAACCTTTATATATTTATTTCTACAATTTAAATAGATGTCAAGCTGTAGCAAATAATTGCACTTTTTCAGTCGTATTATTAACAATTTTAAATGTCATTATTTACTGTTATTCTCTGTTCTTTCTTAACACGCGTGGTGTGTGAATACTTTTGTTTTTGTTGTACACATTTGATTTTTCCATTTAGCTTATCTTACGGTTCTCATGTATGTAATCTGAATCTATTCAACAAAAATAACATCAACGATTAAAAATTATACACTATTATTTTTACGAATGGTTGAAATTTTTGAAAATTGTTGAATGTCTCGTACTTACTTTCTATAATATGTGCATATTTTTGTTTCGATGTCAAAGCAAGATCAAAGTCCTGTAATGACATACACGGTTCGAATCACTATTTTGGCTGCTATTTATCTTAAGAAATTATTGAAATGTTTAATGAATATATTTTTAATGGCGTACATAGTTTCAGTGCTTGCAAAAAAATACCATAACAATTATGTTAAAATATAACACGAAACTTCTTTTAAATATTACAGACAATTTTTAATCACATCGTATTTTTCAGCTAATTGGATTCAATTTGATCTTCTATTTGCTTGAGTCCTAGATTATCGAGCAGTGATGGCATTTCGCAAAAATCTATTCGCATAATTTTCAAAAAGGAAAAATGCCATCCTTACAAGATACATTTACTGCAAAAACGTACCGAAGACGATTCCGATACTAGGTTACAATTTTGCGAAATTATGAGGGTATATTTCTAGGAAAAATAATAAAATAATTATTGAGTATTACATATGCATCCTTTCAAACCTAACATGAAAACAACAATAAATACATATAGTTTTTTATATTTTATACTGTCATTTTTATCTGAATGCGCTGGTATAAAAGTTTTAGGTATATAGTGAATTAAGCACAACACTTCCAATACATTTTATCGTAGAAACTATTAAAACAACTGGTCAATCTAGAAGCAAGAATTGCATTGAATTAAATAACAGCATAGAATCAATAGGACTTTGTGTATTCTTAGTATTAGAAGTAAAAAAATATTGAGATTAAAAAAAATATTGACTCGCCAAAAAGATGAATTTTTGCGCTTAATAAATGATTCCCTCCAGTTACAATACAAAAAATAACGAAGACCCCTAGGCCCATAAATATCGTCTTTCATTCTTCAGAAACTCCTCATGATGCCGGTATACACGAACATATTATTTATAAAAATATTTAAATTATGTAATTCAAAATATGAAATATTTTCATATTTATTTTGACATTTTAAATTGAAAGATTAATTGTATCTTTGGGACCTAGTCACAATCATATTCATGATATCTAACCTAACCTAAATAAGCCCATTCTTTTCATACATTTTAAAAAATCTAACATATTATTTGCTTTGCATTTATGCATTTATAGCAAAAATAATTGTTGAGTATTACATAAGCACCCTTTCAACCTTAACATGATAACAACAATAAATACCTATAGTTTTTTATATTTTATACTGTCATTCTTATCTGAATGCGCTAGTATAAAAGATTTAGGTAGATAGTGAATCAAACACAACACTTCCAATACATTTTATCATAGAAACTATTAAAACAACTACTCAGTCTAGGAGCAAGAACTTCATTGAATTAAATGAGTATTAGAAGAAAAAAATATTGATATTAAAAAAAATATATAGTAACAACAAAAATATAAATTTTTACATTTAACAAATAATTCCAATTACATTACAATACAAAGAAGAACGAAGACCCCCTAGGCCGATATAACGTCTTTCATTATATCGGAACTCCTCGGTGGGCCAGTGTACAAGAATGTGTTATATATAAAAATATTTAAATTACATAATTCAAAATATGAACTTTTGTCATATTTATTTAGACATTTTAAATTGAAAGATTACTTGTAACTTTGGTAAAAAATTAATTTTCTGATGAAGGTGTTCGAAATTTTTATTATGCAATCCCAGGAAAATTGTATATAGTCATATGCAGAAAAATGTGTTGATTAAAAAAAAATGTAAAAAAAACAATGTCATTTGAAGAAACAAAGTTGATTACCACAGCAACGGGATATTATATAGCAGATAAAAAAAATTCAAGCTCCGCAGAATAGGTAAAAAAAATTAAGAAATACAAAAAAAATACCGATATCATATATATTCTAATTATTTAGGGCAATAATGCTATATAATTAATTCGACCAACGCAACGATGAAAATCCATGTTAAATCGAACATAAAACTAAACACATGTTTCACTTTTACAACATTTTTATACTATATCTTTTCCATAGTACTTTAATAATACTTAAGAAGATGTATTAAAAGTAATAGATATAATAAAAAAAAATGATGAGTCTATAAGCTTGTATGTGGTAATATACCCTAAAGTGTATATTGTGCAGACAGGAACAATATTTAGAAAAAGAATATCAGAACATGAAATACGTTACATCAACTAAAAAAAAAAACAAAATTTTAATGTATGTCAATCACTTAATTGAAGAAAACCATTCATTAGAGAATAATTTTGAAATTTTACATTCGGAAAATAAGGGGCTAAAATGATCATAATTGAAATTCTTACTTATTCTTACTTGTAGTATTTTAAATGGTAGCTTGAGAAAAATTGTTTAAACTGTTAATTCTTTTTTTTAAATTGTTATGTTGTTAGTTATATTTTACTTTTCTGAAATTTATCAGTCTTTAAAATTTTATGATATAAATAAATGATTTAGTCATGTATTCAACATCCGAAGAATTCACTGCGTTATCATGTTAAAATAAAAAAAATTATGAAAATAAACCCAAGTTAATTTTTGTATTCAGAATTAATGTATTTATAATAAAGTCTAACAATGAGTATGAGCAGTCAGTACTTCAGATTTATTCATAGAAAATTGTGATCAACGTTACAAAATATATATGTACATGCTTGCGACTAATGTTATTATCTAAAATAAGTTTGAAAAATCTATTCCATTGAGTAAAGAATTGAGTTCCTGTCTAAAAGAGGTGTTAGTATTGTATACCAATTATTGAAATGGTTTTGTTTTGTTCATTCATAAATTTGTCTATCGATTGTTCATGGACTTATTATAAAGTAATATGATTTCTTATCATGTAGACATAATGTAAAAATAAAAAAATAGTTGTAAAAATTTTAATTTTCCTTTCTCTTAAGGGCATTTTATCTCACACAACGATAAATAGTGAAAGTTAAAAGCATCTCCGATAGAAAATCTAGACTAATTAATTTTAATTAAAGAAATATATACATTTTAAAAGTATTGTCACATTATAAATCAATTTTATTATTCTGATAAATAACTTTTTTATCGAACAAAAATATGGAAGCAATTCATCATAGCAAACCTATTTATAACTGTAAATTAATGTTAAAATGTTCTTTTTGTTGCAGGTACTACTTTCAAGGAAAACTGGAACATGCTGTAAGTTAAATGTTTTTAAAGAGGCAATTGCATAAATAGTTCCTGATGATAAATATTTTGTTTTACTAGTATTTAACTGTTTATTTCACAGTTTTATTTACTGGTATTAGCAGGATATATGATAATTATCCTCAAAAATAAATATTTTATATCATCGGTGTGTGTTGGCATATATTAATATTTTCCCTACTTTTCGAACCTCGACTACTGTAAACTGTTCTACTTGTTCATCTATTTTGAAAATTAAGTAATGGACTGCCTTGTACACAAGATTGCAGGCATTATTTTTAAATTTGGATTGTTTCCTAATGTATCGCCGAGGTCTCCAAAATTTCACTAAAAGACAGTGTTTACTAACATTTTCTATTTGCTGTTTATTATTATGTACATTGTTGTAAAACTTTCTTTACATAATTTCTTTTATAATTTTCGTTTATCTTTAATTTGCATTGAAAAGACAGTTATTTTAATCCTCTAACGGCTCTAGCACATTTAGGTGTTATTTGTTTTCCTATTTACTCATCTTGATACCACGTCTGAAATATTAGTATCTGGGAAATATGTACTGTAAAACTTGATATTATCAACCTTGACTACTTTTACTAATACATCAGTAAAAAAATTGCTTCTTTTGTTTAATTTTGTACCTTTGATATTTGTTGTGTTTCATTTGACCCTGGACGTAAAAACACGTTTGTTTAAATAACAGCGGGCGCCAATATAACTAACATATTAAACAATTAATGTGACATAAAAGTATCGATTAAAAACTTGCGTAACTTAAAATTGTGATTAGATAATTTATATTTTATCAAGACCTAATGGATTAAGATCACATTGTTTTAGTTAGCAAGAAATCACTAAACAGATACATTAATCTACAAAAATGATAATAAAAGCAATAAGAATTTCGCGGTTTATAAAAAAAAAAGTGTTAAATTGCAGAATGAGAATAACCATTTTTGAATTGAAAGAACTGAAAATGTATGTTTTATTTAGTTTATTAAGTAAATATAACAGAACTCGATTTTTTAATATGAATAGCAGACAAACATGTGTTCATTTTTACCATGATTCAAATATTTCATTTTTGATGACATTTTAACAGAATAATTCCAATATACCTTCCATTAATCACCTTTAGAAAGCTATATCCTTGCCATATATTGTAAAATGTCACCTGCAACCAGAATATCACTGGGGCAGAAATTTAGATTTTTTACATTTTTACGGGTTTTTAGTTAGGTACTGTGACAATTAATTTAATGTAAAAATATTTTTTTTATGGGTGAGTTGTATACAATATGTGTCCTAAATCATTAGACATGGGTCTCTTAAATGGCAACATTACAATGTAAATCAGAGGCAAACAAGCTGTCTCTCGTCAGCCTTAGCATTAGTGAAGCAGTGTTCAGCACAACTAGTACAATGAAAAAACAACTAAATATTTCAAAACGTGGGGTTTTTTCTTAATTTTATAGTTTTTTCTGAAAAATAAGTAAGGAGAGAGGTAAATCAAATAACCGCCTTTTGCTTAAAAGCATTGGTATTTTGAAAAAATGTCTACGGTACACAATAGTACGCTAGGACAATCTAGTACAACTTCGATTTATTATTTCCTATTAAAAGGGGGGATAAACTCCACACACATAAAAATATATTTATATTGTATAAGTTACTACATGAATATATTTTAATTCCTAACAATTTTCAATTATATGAACGTAAATACTGTATCTAACTATAATTATTTATTATGTAATGTATTATACAATAATAATTATTGTTTGTTATGGTACCGATAAATAAGGATAAAAAATTAAACTTTATTTGAAGTCAAACCATTGCATCTTTGTGTTTTTTAAATTCCTAGTGAAAGGTTAGAAGTAATAATTAAAGAGACGGGTCAAACAAGTGACCTATATTGTAGGTGAATTATAAACTTAGGCCAATAGTTGTCTTTTTACTTTCTCTGTCGGTCTAGTTAGGTTTCAGTTTTCAATCTAGACATGAAAATGCAATAATTAGTAGCAGCAGTTAAAGTAATAATTTTTCATTTATTGTCTATATAAGTGTATGACTAAAGAGGATGTTTATATTATCGAAATAACATTTTTAAAAATCTGATTTACAGATAATTTATTTATTAAATTCATATTAAAAAGTGGAATACTTTATTTTGGCCCAAAAATGAGTTAATCATTTTGAAATTTTTAGTATTGCTTTCACAAAATAGATCTGTAGAAATGTTTTAGTTAATCTGTTAGCTATAACTACTATAAGTGTAAGTAAATAGTTGGCATAAAAATTAGATACTTTTTAACTTCCCGCTAAGAAAATTGAAAATTTTCAGAAATCGGGAAGTTATTGGTTTCACCCCGATTTTCGAAAATCGAGTTTTTGTCAGATCTCGACGTTTTGAGGTCCTAAGAAGCTATTCTGACTATTTCCACGATGGTGTCTATATGGCTGTATGTGTGTATATGTGTGTACGGTGTATATAAACCTCTCATAACTTTTGAACGGCTTGACCGATCGAAACGCAGTTTGCGTCATTCTAAAGGGGTTGACTCAACTTAGATTTCCTGAGAATTAGGTAGATTTTGAGAAGTCTCAAAAATAAAATTTTCAAAAATTTGTTTTTTTGGAATATCTTTTAGACTACTGAACCGATCAATTCCAAAATCTAATCAGCTTTTCTCCTTATAAAACAAAGTCGAGCGTATGCGCAAACCGCATCAAAATAGGTTGAATCGTTCGAGAGATATCGATTACGAAAAATTCGCAAACAAGTGTTTTTTTGAAATAACATTCAAAATTCCTGTCAGATCAATTATTGATACTAAATTAACTTTTTGTACTTAAAAAACGGCGTGAATTCCGTAAACCGCATCATAATCAGTTGATTTGTTCAAGAGATATCGATTACGAAAAATTCGCAAGAACGTGTTTTTTTGAATAACATTCAAAATTTTTGTCGAATCGATTTTTGGTACAAACATAACTTTTTGTACTTGAAAAACTGCGTTGAATGCTGCAAACTGCATCTCGATTGGTTAATTTGTTCAAAAGATATCGTAGGTAAAAAATTACAAAAAAAATATTTTTTTTAATATAACTTCGAGATTTTTCACCTAATCGTAGAGCTCAAAAATGTATGTATAATATTTTGGGCTCGGAGAGCTCAAAAATAATACGTATATTTTTGAGCGCTTTAAGCTCGAAAATAGCGGGAAGTTTCAGGGATGGCCTGCAGAGTCAACCGATTTTCAGATTTTTTTTTACTTAAATTGTCAGAGCATTAACTTTAATTCTACCATGAACTGAAAAAACTTTAACTCAAAAAAGGTAAAGTTGTGGAAAACTTGATATATGTGTTTAGCTTGAAGCCATAAGAAGGAAGAAAATGTTAAGAAAATTATAATGATCATTTTATGAATTTTTTTGTGTCATGTTTTGAAATTTGAATAGTTTTTATTAAAATATTATATGCTTTGAAAATTATGTGACTTACTAGAAACATTTTTTTGTTAAAAGTATATTTTTACATTGGCTAAATTTTGTATACTGACTTATTAAACATGCATGGCCAACATTTTATTTTCCTGCCTAAACCTAGTAAATCAATATCGTTTGATTTAAGCGGTTTTGTAAATACGTTGAATATCAACGTTCTATTATGGAATGACGATAATAGAGCCTAATCGATAACAGAATATAAAAAAGAGCTATAAACATATAAATATGTTATATAATAGTATATAATTATATATAGGTTATCAAAGAGTCAATCAACTAAGCTCAAATATTAATGTTACATGTTTCTCTGTATTATTTTAAATTTACTATGTACTTCCTTTGTATTAAATAAACTGACTTGCTAGGAAGTTTCACGGCGTATAGTACATTAACCTTTTTGAATACCACCTCGCAATAAGTATGATAACACGAAACAAGCTAGAATAATATGTTATGTACCTAATATAATTTTCATTAAAAACTGTGACTTACTAGGTTTTTCCAGTTCACAGAATAATGTAGGAAAGAGTAAAGTCTACAAAAATAGACCCAATATCGAAGACTTAGAATAGGTAATTCAGTGAGAAATTCAAATAATTACGCAGCTACTATTAAAGAGATAACAAATATTAAGGCCTTAATATTTTTTGACAGTTATAAGAATTTCTTTCTGTCAAATTTATCTAAATTATGCATTAATTTACGCACTCACTGTATATATGAATTTCGTAGCAAATACGAATTTAATTAATTATTATTTATAAATAATATATTTTAACAATGTTTATCTTAATTGAAAACGAAATGCTACAGCAATTATGTATACTATTTATTATATTGTGGCAGGAGAAAGTGAACTGCATTCTATCTTACGCTAAGCTTATGTAAAACTTATTGCTTTCATTATATTTTGATAATATGTAAATACATTTAAAAGTAACGAAGAGATAAAACAAATAATTTCAGTATTGTTTTTGCTTTTAAATTTAAAAGTTTCCTAAAATTAATATGTAATAGTAATATTTATACTGTATAATCGATTTTTTACGTTTATAACAGGAACTAGTACTAGTGATATCAAATCGGTTTTAGCTTTATAACAGATAGTAGATAAATTAATAAGGGCATCAATTCTGCATTTTATCCATTTTTTTCCCTTTAGACACTAATATTTACATTTTAGATATGCATTGTTTTTTTGTAAAGGTTAAAGCCGAACTAAAATTATTTTATAAATATACCTTGTCTTATTCCAATATGAATAACTCACATAAGATTGATTAATAAACTCGCAACGTTAATTTAAAATATTTTGAGATTATTCTGTAAAATGACCGCTGATGTCATCGCTTGACTAAATATGACATAAATATCAGTTTCAAAAAATTAGGGAGTGTCGGTCGTGTAGGCAAATTTCATACTCAAATAAAGACGTTTATCCATATTATTATCTGAAATGTCACAGGCAATAGAACTTACAGGATTATTTTTATGGCAATATGTTTTCTTGAATGTAAAAATATTACCCTCGTTATTGGCTACAATTATGATTTTTTTCACCTAGATTACGAATCTTCATGGTAATATAGTTTTTGTTGTATAAATGTGAGGAAATTGCCTTCTTAAGGACTTAACTTTTTTATTACATAAGAAAATAGGTTTTTCATCCACGCATGTAATTTTGCTTTGTTTGTATGTACGAGTAATTCAGTCATAAACAAATTTTTATACTAGTACTTTTTCCCTTTCATGCTTTTTAATTTTAGATTGAAAGTGAAAACAAGGTATTACGTTATGAGTTTGTTATATTTTGAAATATATTAAAATGGTTATATTATGAAAGCAACAATTAAAACATTTGCTCATAAATAAGGTAACAATTTTACCACAAAACAGCTTCCTAACTTATGAAATAGTAATTAATTAATTTCAGTATGAATTAATTATTTGTCTATATGAGTTCTTTAGTAAATTGAAAATAATTGCAAAATACTGTGAATCATATTTTTATTTGGCATTACAATATTGACGAAATAAAATAATTTTTTTAACATTTGATATAAATGATTGAAATAATCTACTTTAATTCGGCCAATGTTTTTTTTGTTTCGTTAGTTTTTGCTTTAGAAAAAAATCCGAGCTCCTTGACCGGAAATTGAACCCGGAACTCCGGAGTGAGAGACAAGTGTCGTTACCATTCGACCACGAAGCCACGCTAATAAAATAAGTGACAATATCAACAAAATATTCTGTGCTTTTAAAGCACATCAAACTAAAAAGTGAAAAATAATTATTAATATAAACTGAAAACAATAATGAACGAAAAATACTAGTATTATTGTGAAAAAAGCGTGGGTTGATCGATATACGAAAAATATGGCACAAAGCTCCCCACGCTTTTTTTCACAATAATACTAGTATTTTTCGTTCATTATTGTTTTCAGTTTATATTAATAATTATTTTTCACTTTTTAGTTTGATGTGCTTTAAAAGCGTGTTTTTTAGTTTTTTTAAACTATATTTATTTTTCACTTTTTTAGTTTGATGTGCTATGAAAGCGTGTTTTTTAGTTTTTTTAAACTATATTTATATTGCTTATTGATGCTGATATTATAACATATTACGATCCAACAGATACGTCTGAAAAAAAAAAATTTTTTTTTCAGCCATAGACGAGATTTGAACTCACGCCCGAGGAGTCCGTCGTTTCGCGTCGACTAAGACTTGTGCCTTAGCCCGCTCGGCCATCGAACGAACTGAGAATCACGGAATGTACTAACAGTAATAAGCCACTTGCTCTCACGCAGAGGATACGTGAGGAAATTATTTAATTCTGGCGATCCTGATCAGGATAATGATATAAACTTATCAAATTATTGTATTGTTACCGGTTCATCGTAAGTGTACAAAGTTTCATTTAAATCTGTCCGTTTAAAGTGGGTCAAAATCGAGTCCAAAGAGTCGGTTACAAACAAACAAACATACAAGTGAAGCTAATAAAAGCGTGTTAATAAGAGATGAAGAATATATATAATTTCAATTATTCTGTTCTCTGAAGCCATTAATATTTAGTGAGTGATGAGTGGATCCCTCTGGTGGTCAGTGCTACTACCAGTCAGGCATCACTGACCACCAGAGGGATCCACTCATCACTCACTATGTCTGTTTTGCTTAGTCTGCTTTAGTGTAGCCTGGTTTGCTATTATTATTTGTCTTTTTCATTACTTATGGCATACTGACGAGAACATAAAAAGTTCGAAACCGGTCTATGTCTAACGAGGAATTGACAAATGATCTTAGCTATCAAACAAGATTTGCAGGTTTAATTCAATGCAGATCGGGGCTTTTGTCCGCTGAGTAGTTGTTTCCTTCAAATCTTATTCACCATTAATATTTATTACATTAGGATTTACTAAGATTCGTAGTTACTTTCGAGGTTTTCTAAGGGCCATCTTGACGAAGCAAAGATGCAGAAACACATGTCAGTAGATGTTTCAAAGTTTTGCACTGATTATTAAACTGGATAGTACATTTGTTATATTTATTTTTGGTTTTACTGAGCAGAGTAGTTAAAATTAAAAAAATAGTATTAGTGTGTCAGTCGTACTGAACTTAATGTGCATATTATTTTTTTTTATAATCCAAGTTTCAGCGTTTTGGCAATAGAAGGGAAATTAATTGTTTCAAAATATATATGTTATACTTATCTGTGATAACTTTTTGTAAAAGTTAGAAAATAATAATCAGCAAAAATTTTTGACGTTATTATATTTCATTTCATTCCATTATTTAATATATTCATATTTACAGATTTTTATTTACTTTTATCCACATAGACGCTATTTTCGTTATTTCGTAATAGAACATTGTCATTTAAATTATATTCACAATAATTCGTTATTGATTTACTAGGTTTAGGCAGCAAAATAAAATGTTGGATATGCCTAATTCTTCAGTAAGTCACTATATACAGGATTGATCTAATGCAAAAATATACTTTTAACAAAAAAACGTTGCTAGTAAGTCACATAATTTCCAAAATATATAATATTTTAATAACTATTCAAATATCAAAATATGAACACAAAAAATTCGTAAATCGATTATTAGAATTTTCTTAATATTTTTTTCTCCTTATGGCTTCTGGCTAAATACATAAATCAGATTTTCCACAACTCGACCTTTTTTTGAGTTACTAGGTTTTTCTACTTCACGGAAGATCTCGAAAAATCGGAAAATTGTAAATTCACAGACGGTAGCAATTAATACCTACTAAAGTAAAGATATAAAATATTTAATGTAAAAAGGCAGCATCTGATTCAGTTACATTATTACCTAAAACATATACTACTGTTGGATCCGTACTAATAGTGACATTTAAGAACAACTTTCAAAACAAGTCGATTAAAAACCGTGGGCCACAGTTAATCTAGACCCCCTAGTTTTGACTCAACACAAAACCTCTGGCTGATTTCTCATATCAAATATAATATTATTCCAACACTACAAACAGTTAGTTGTATTGCATAGAATTTAACAATCAGCAAAAATAAACATAAAAGATTTAATATATTGTATCCATAGAGGCCATAGTGGCAACTTAACAACCATGATATTTAGTTGTCTTAATTGTCTGTCTACATCGCTACTAGTAGGTTAGTCTTAGCAATAGCGTGCAAATTCGATGATGAAAGGTTACCGTCTGCTAGTCGGTAATCAAAGAGACCATATGAGTACCTACCATGCTTTTTTCTCTTTTGAAATTTTTGGTATAGCGGCCGGATACGGAGGGGGAACATTCTTTTTTAATCGAATGGTTACCGATATTTGTCCGAATAGGTAGTTAGTTATACTATTGCGGTCGAAAAAAAATGATCGACTGATTTTCCCATTGTAAATATGGTTCTAACCAGTGACGCATCAATCATAATATATTTTATTATTTTTATTTGTGGCAATGTCATTGTAATACCCCACCATTAATTTGTTGTCAAAATAATTGAATTGACGACATAACAGACGTAAAATTCAACAACAACAGACATTGTTTTAAAAAAACATACTACTTGATAAAAAATCGATTACTTTTTTTCGGCCAATAGTACTCCACATACCCCGATTACGCTGGCAGACAAAACTTCTGGTCGGCGCGCGATAACCGGAAATTGAAAAAAAAATATTTTAGTTACCAGACCAAACCTAGCGCAACATGTTTGTTTTAGTGTGTACAGTACTGTACTATAATGACAGACATTTCTATCGGTCGGTTTTTCAGTAATTTGCTATCAAAGTGGTGAAAAATGAAACAAAATTTGAAATGTAAAAAAATAGTTAAAATTAAAAAAAAAACGTGTTATGGTTCACAAGGCATTAAAAAACCTTAACCTTGCAAATGCCACCTTAATTAATGCAAGAACTAGATAGCATACCATTCACCACGCGAAGATATACTAGCCCAAGCAACATTTTACCAACTACCGACTACTTTTTGACTAATTCCGACGTCAGAATTATTACAAATAGTAGTCGAGTAATAACTTAAATTTTGTAGTTGTAATACTACGTCGAACCAAATATTGCGCCGACCTCGCAAACCTACTGCTTAAGTCTGGACGATTTACCAACGTTGATTTGCCGTTGGAAAACGACTTAATAAGGTTTGATATGTTTTCAAGTCATTATCCAACGTTGATGAGACGTTGACAACTGACTAAAATAGGTATGGTTATATTTTGAGTAACCTACCAATGTTGGGGTAGACGTTGGTGACTAACTGAATAGGTCAAGTTTGTTATGGAACACTTGCCAACGTTGGTTAGACGTTGGTTAGTGGCTTAATAGGTTTGGTCCTTTTTAGTTATTAACCAACGTTGGTTAGACGTTAATGACTAACTTAAGTAGCTCCGATTAATTTTTCGGTAATACACCTACTGCTGTATAACGTTGGTAACCGACTTGATAGGCAGCTACATTTATCTCAAGTAACATTTTACCACCGAGTACCAACTACTTTTTTACTAATTATAAGGTCAGAATTATTACAAATATTAGTCAAGTAGCGTCTTAAATTTTATAGTTATGATACAACGTCGGAGCAACGTAGCTTGAACCTCGCAAACCTACTATTTACATCTAGCACATTTCCCAACATTGGTTTGATGTCATAAATCTACTTAATACGTTGAGTGTGTTCTTAGATTATTATCCAACATTGATTAGACGTTGGTAACTGATTAATTAGATTTAGGTAATTTTTGGATAACATTCCAACGTTGGTTAGACGTTACTGATTGACGTAGTCATCTAGCAACATCGGTTGGACGTTGGTGTTAGGCTTTTGGTCCTTGGTCTAACATAACCTCAAAATCAATGTCGATAATTCAAGTATTGATAGATATTTAGTAAAAATTTATACACCAACTGCAAGAGACGGTCGATATTATCGTGATTGTTTGGAATGAACGTTAGTGTTAGTGCAGATTTCTGCACCAAAGCCTACTAAAAGTTGGTGTAGGTAAAATTATTTAACCGTGAAGTCGCTATTAGTAAAAATAGTTGCACTTATTCCGCCTTCGCCATATTTTCTGGTTCCACAGAAGGAAATAATAGGCGGCCATGTTGATTATGTGTACAATTATTTTAAATACACAAAATTTGCCTCTTTTTTTCAAATAAAGTAAGCAAAAAAGTTTTTATTTACTCGTAAAATTAATTAAACAATATTTCAATTGCGCCTTCTTTGGAAACGGAAAATATTTTTTTGAAAGTAAAAAAATAAAAATAGTACTTTCGTTCTTAAAATAAACATTATTTTTATGGGTTCACTATATTTTTCGACCTACTTTATATATATGTATCAATAAAATTTCTTTCGTTTCAGTTTTTACCCCATCAGATTTATTAAAATTTTATTCGAAGTATTTTGTATATAATACGTACTCAATGATAAACACGCCTTATCCATTTTATATAAATAGATAGGTACGACAAATAGAATAATATACAAAATTGCTTAGTTTCACTACCTATACCCGACCTTTGTAGGTCAGATTAAGGGCAAATTTTAAATAAGGTTGGTAATAGGCTGACAACCAACTTAAGCCGACGTAAACTTTGGTGAACATTTGGTCGGTAATCACAACAACTAAAGTCGGTCTTCTACGTCGAATCGACCCATATTTTATTGACCAGGTTAGTACAAATATGGGTCATCCCGACGTTTTGTGTACCTCGCACACCGATTTTTAGTTGCGAACAGCAACGTCGGTTCGTCGTCAGAATGTTGCTTGGGAGTAGATAACGTCGCGTCAATTGGAGACCGTTTTCAGAAATGTCCCTAGCATCTAATATTCAATTAATAATTTAAATATTTTCCAAATAGAAATTATGAAAACATATTTGATAATTGCTATTTTATCATGCGGTTTTTCTTGCGAGGATACACGTAACAGATTTGACGTTTTTCTAGAACCATGCTTGACACACACAGGCACACATGCCCGAATGTCCACACACACTCACGCACGCATCAACGCACATACGCACGTAGTAAGATAGTAACAGTTAGTAAGAGTTTAAAAACATATTACCGGACGTTTTGGTTAATCCTATTCGATATTTTACATACCACAATAAAACACAAGAAAAAACTTGCAGTGAATGTTATCTTTAGATCTATTCTGTGATGAGCAGTGGCATAGAAAGAACAACTTTTCCTTTTGTTGCGTATTCCCAGACATTGAACATCCCCATTCATAAAAACTATCTACAAGTGAAACTAAGTGTATCATAATTAAAAGCGGATAGTGTATATTTGTCTATTACATTTATACTATTGACCTTGGCCTAATTTTTGTTTCATTAGGAACTATTATGTAGAAATTAGATTCAAATGGAAGAAATATTAACTTGAAATACATTTGGAGAACTAGTGGATAACAGAATATTTTGCAAATTTTATGTATAATATCAAAATGATTTTTGAGAAGTTCGATAGTGTTTTGAAATGTTTATTTATATTATAGGTATAATTTTTAAAACACTTGCGAAAACAAATAAACATATTTGATTATTTTCACCTACTTAAAGCTAAGAAGTTTCTAACTTCTTAGTGCCACCCATTGCGTACATTTTTCTGTGAAAAATCAAATAATTTCTAGGTTATTTGAACCCCAGGGAGCATTTTCAGTTATGGAAAAATTACGATTCGACTTTATTAAAAAAAAAAAAAAAATCAAAGAGGATTTTACAAGCCCGTGTTGGGACAGGGTCGAATTTTGACATTATTTCATGTATATACTTAACAGAGGTAAGATGAAAACATAATTGAGTTGTTAAATTATTAATTTATCACTGATTCAAATTTTATGCAATAATATGAATTCTTACATGAAAACCATTAAATTTTTGTTCTTTCTAGGCTTGAAAATTAAAAAAAAATGAACGACGCTGCTAGTTTTTGATGAAACTTTTCGTATACGTAGATACTATGAAAACAATTTTCCTTGTCTACTTTGAAGTCGGTACTTTCAACCATCACCGAGTAATTATTTAAAAAGCCTGTTTAATGTTATACTTTTATCGTAGAGCGCTTAGAAAGCATTTTAGGAAAAAAATATTATTCTTGTTTTCTTTTTTTGCTTTTTTTGACGAACGGAATCACCCTTCGAAGTTTGTTGTGGCGTCATTGAAATACCCTGTATAACTTAAGAAAAGATTCTAAAATTAAGTAGGATAAAACAAACGCAATATTTTTAATTCTTTGCCATCTTGAATGGAAATAGTTACTATTTATTACAATAAGAACGGGAGGAAAGAGTTTAAAAAACTCAAAAAACAACGAAATAAACTCAGCCTTTCTTATTAGATAAAACTGGATCCCAATTGCTTTTAAAGAAGGCCCTCAAGGTTAAATTCAAATTTGATATGGCCTCTTTTTTTGGCCATCGTGTATGAATATGGATCCTGGTAAAACTGAAATGGACTTAAAGAGAGACAGCCACGAAGGTCAGAAGGAAGAAATTATTCCTTACAGATTTAGTGAAAAAAAGACGGGGAATAACAGCTGAAAAATTGGCCAATTTACGTGAACAAATGAAATTCATAAAAGAAGAACACAAATGAAGAAATCTTTGAACAAAATAAAAAAAATCAAAGAAAAAAGGGGAACTAATTAGTGTTAAGAATAAAGTTGTTTTCTGTTCATTTGTAACATTAAAATAAAACACCTTTTTTTAATCTAACTTCCCTGGGTGTCATGAACATTTAACTATTTTTTTTTTTTGCAAATAATAAAGTTGCAAAAATTTCCATACTGCTAATCAACAGTACAATATTATACTAATAAAGTGAAAAGTAAATCAATTAATCATTCAGAACAATGTCTAAATTAATGCATAATGATCATCTCAATGCCCACTCCCGGAGCCAGCCAACATCCACGGCGCGATGCGCTGTAACAATTGAAAGTTTGGGCGGTGTGAAGCGGATTTGGTACTTAATATTTACACTAAAAACATGAACACCTAACCTAACTTAATAGAATGTAATTAATACTGTGATTAAAACTTATGCTTAGGTTAAAAATAACAAAATTGCAATCAAAATAGTTAATAAAAAATGGTTAAAACTATTGTTAAAAAGGACACATCACTGATAAAATTTTATTTATCATGGAAGGGAAAATTCATATTTCAAAAACCCTTCTTAAGATAATTCGTCTGATGAAAAGCAACTAGTGTAATACTGATAATTTTTAACATTTTTAAAATTAAAGTTTCTCGAAAACTAAACATTATAAGAATTTTTTTCTTCTTTGATCTCCTAAAATTACTCTTTATCGTAGTTTTAGGAGTCTATATTACGTCTTTTTTATGATAACTGAAGACCGGGTGGACCGAAATTGCTGAAATATTAAACAGTCTAAATTAGAGATAGAGAAATTTTACAAAAAAACCACACTATAGTACGTTGCTCAGTTCTTGATATACCGCACCCACAAAATTTCGATCTTGTTGATATGTGAAATATTTTTAGAGCTGAAATTGCAAATTTCCTCGAGTGGGAAGGTAAAAATTAATAAACATCTAATAACCGACCTTGTTACACGTTGACTTATCTTTTCACTTCATTATATACTTGTTTAATTTTTCTTTCAGTCCATCAATACTTTTGTGTACATAAATAATAATTCATCAATAATGTGTCCATGATTTATTATGTTCACTTTCACTAAAATAATAATATGCACATGAAACACTTTTTTAGAAACCATCTATTATTTATTATTAATGGTTCTGGTAGTTAGTAATTTGAATGTAAATAAATCGCAGCTACTTTTTATTTTTATTTTAATTATTTCCACTTTCCTATATGCAGAAAACATGTAGTATTTAATTTATTTTTAGTAATATAATTTATAGAATGATAATGATAATTGATAAACAAAATATGCTGTAAAAGATTATGTAAATGATTCTTTTTAACGGCGATTTTTTTTATATCTCGCTTTTTGAAAGTTAAAAAAGTAGTGGCAAAGAAAGGGGCACACTCTTACAATTAGACATGGATATTGGATATTACTGCAGAGACCGCAACTCAAGTAGTCATTTCGTGATTATCAGGGGCGAAATCAGTTCTTGTGCGAACACATTAATAATTGTAACAATTACCTGAAATACCATAATTCATTGTAAAATTTATAATATATTTTTAAATCAATCTTATTCTCATTATATCAATAATTATTATATTTTCTTTAAGAGCCACAATGTAGCAAAGCTGATGAGAAGATTCCTGTGCTGCATTCTCATTGGATTATGAAATGGGTTCCAGTAAATTCCAGAGATAACATTTTAAATATTTTAAATACCGTAAGCAATTTTTATCCACCATGGATACAAAAGTAAGAGGGGAAAAGAGTGTTAAACGAATTGTCAAGGAGTTGAGATCCAACCCTTTGTAAGTACTTACTTAAAAATAATATCGAAAAATTATAAGTAATTTTCAAAACCCCATTTTTAATTTCGCGTTAAACACCGTGCCATGATATTAAAATGGTATAAAGTATAAAGCGTAGCGATTATAATGAAAACAAAAGAAATGATCGATTGTAAAGATTAGTTTTATCAGTTTGGAGGAAAACCCTGAATTTTGATACCTTCGCTGAAAATTTAAAGTTAATTGTTTATTTACTCAACTCTTCAAATTTTAAGGTTAAAGCATTTTATAGTAAAAAAAGTGAATACACAAACACCTGTATTTTGGGCTACGAATCTGCCTTTAGTCGACTCGTAGGTCAGGGTTTGCAACACAATATTCTCATGTGTAAAACTGATATACAATACAAAATTGACAATATCTCACCTGATGCTTTTGACGGGAGATTTTTATAATGTCCAAAATTAGATGAACGCTGAATATTTAGCATAAAAACACTATTGTACTATAACAATTATTTTGTGGCACTAGAATAAAAGTATATCATTAACAATTGTTCTAAATGATTTGGAGTTAGATTCCGGTGCCTGTCATTAAAAATCCATGTATAGTCTATAAACGACCTTTTCACATCTACAGACGTAACTGGAGCATATTTAAAATACTGAAAGCTTCAAAGAAGTCACATTTACATTGTACATAAAAAAACATAAAACATACCACATGAATTAGACAATCCCTAAACCAAGAGAGTGCTGCATGAATGGAGGTTATATAGTTGAAAAAACGCGGACACACACAATCAATTCCTTCGACTTTGTTAGAATCAAAACCGGGAATTAAACCCAGAAGTCGATAGGAAGTAAACCAGCTACGTTTGTCACTTAACGCTTTGGCCCACTGCGCTACCGAGCTCGGTAGTTACATAGTATTAAATCTCGGATTATTATTCAAAACTATTTGAAATTTTTATTTCATATGGTCCGCAGTGGGTATAATTTATAATTTATATAATATTGTGAAACATTTACCCGATAAGTATTCAAATTTTGGATGAGCTGGGCTATGTGACGAAGTAATATTTGCATATTTAAAATGATCTTTGAAATTTAGGAAAATATATTAATAGTTTTGTTAGCAAGGAGCCCTCGCTCCCTATCTTCCATGGGAGCTGAAATATTTAGCATTTTGTAGTGAAAATGAGTGATGAAAGTACAAAAAATTTAATATTTCAACCCCTATTGTAGGGGGTTCGAACTTCCTTTATTCGATTTGCCAGGAAAAATCCCACGGGGGATTGGGGCTCTAGAGAAAAAATCAACCCTCTATCTTCCATACAAACTGAAATATTTAGCATTTTATGTTAAAAATTAGGGTTGAAAGATATAAAAATGGAATATCTCATCCCCTATTGTATGTAGGGGGTTGGAACTCGATTCGCTGAGAATAACCCTGTGGGGCAGTGTGGTTTTAGGGGTAACACTCTCCATCTCTCATAAATTTTATTTTTTATCATTTTGGCACGATTATGGTATAGCATTTATGCACGCCGCGCCAGTGTGCATCTATAGCGAAACTTCGGCCGAAAAATAAACGGGCATAGATCGTACACAACATTCATTACGTCAACTAAACTGCGACAAATTATAGGCGTTTTCAATTTATAACAGACCTTTTACGATCGTACAAAACCTGCATCTAATTTAGTGCTTTGTTGTTTAGTTTTAGGTAATTCATGTGGGTTTAATTAAGGAAAATTTATTATAAACTTTTTTCAGTATTATGTACTAATCATGTACATTTAAAAGATGACAATACAATATTTGTAACTGATAGCACCCATATTTCAAACAATTTTTTGTTTCTTTACTGTTTCAATTAATTACATTAGTACATAAATGTGTTGTATTTCGCAAAAAGTTAGCAATATAGCAATATAAAGTTGTATGTAAGTCCGTAACTGGAATAACTACCTGATATGCGGTCTCTAGATATTAGCATAGCGTACTATCTAGGATCGATGCTTAATTTGCTTTCATGTATGTTGAAACCATTGAACTATATCTACGAGATATAGTTCATTGGTTGAAACTTGTTTGTGGTATACATGATAAATGTCGCTTTATTATCATTACTATATCGGCAATATTTCCAGTTTAGGAGTGCCACTGTTTACACTGATAAGCTTATCTCCTGCCGTCGGTGATTGGCCTCGGTAGCGGAAGTAGACCGTCGTTAAATAAATGATAAACAAATTAGCATATTATCTTGTACAGAAAATGTTAACTTAATGTTAACTTTAAATTGGTAGCCATGTAAAATGGCATCGTAAAATGCTCCCTATTGATATTCGACAATAAACTTTTATTGTCGGATCATACTTTGGAATTTGAGTAATCGACCATTTCAATATTTTTATATAATTTTTAATTTATTTATTTTATCTAGAAAATGTTGCACTTAATAATATGTAAATGAACATAAGGTACATAAATTGCAATCTTCTCGCTAAAATAAATGACTGCTTATTAGGAAACTCTGTACATTGTGATTCTTGGTGAGTATGCTAATTTAATTAATATTATAAATACAACAAGCAATGGTTCAAAATTAATAGCGTTCTACATTTATAGTGACATTAAATGCCACAAGCTAAGTTTGTGAGGTTATTTGCACGATTTATTATTTTTGTACATTAAAATAATTAACATGAAATAGATACCCTACAAAAAACCGGATATTTAATTATCTTAAACAACACAGAGTGATATTAATCTTTAGATTTTATAAAATATATTTATAAAAAATATAAATTAAATATAAACAGTACAGAAGAATACAGCATGTACATTGAACAAAAAAAAAGCTGAGGGCACTAAGAAGCATTAATGAAGCCTTAGCTTGCGTCCAAATTTGAACGTTATCACCAAATTAATCACTTTTAAATATTTGCCTTGTAAATTATGAGACATATTAAAGAAAGTAACAGAGTATTAACAATTACTAAGAAAGCACTAATTGTTATCAAAATCTGAACGTTAGTGCTTCCGAAGTGTTCGCTAACCTCAGTTCCTTATTTAAGAAACTAGTAAAGCACTAAATAGCACTGACGAAACACTAAATTTTCATCTCATGAAAATTAAGGTATCAATAAAATTGTTCACGAGCGTGATGTGGTCGAGCAATTTAGTTTTTTCTCTCTTCTCAGAAACTAAGCGTTGCACAATTTTCGATCTTCTATAAAAACAAGTTAATTCATGTCTAGAGAGAATGGAACCAGAAGAAACCCCTTACCCCTTGTCCCACCTCTCCAAAGTTCTCATTATATCGAGATAATTCCACTCCACCCCCGTTGTCTCACTGCACTTCTGTCGACTCGACTTTAAAACAAGCAAATAAAGGCTTCGAAATACAAATCTCTGAAGTTTTGTTTGACTAGGTAATGTACAAGAAAATCTCATTCTTGTGCCATTATTTTAGATGGAATGATAGAAAAAGATAAGAGAACGAAAGTCAGTCCCAGACACGAGGATATTCTATTAAATTTTATTGAAGCTAATCCAGAAATTATAACGGGAAAATTCAGTTGCTCAGTTGCAGTAATGCTTTATTTAAATTTCTTATTATTAGCCTTCGATTTTCTTCTTAAATGAATAGATTTATAGAAAGCACTTGACACTTTTAATAAAGAAACAATTCTATAGTACTTACAAAACGTGTAATATAATATGTTAGTAGCAAGAATATTTTTTTGGTTAAATCATATACAGTGTGTCCAGTCTCAAGTGGACACACCTTAATTATTCGGTTATTATTCGACAGATCGATTTCAAATTTTTCTCTGTTATGAAACTCTAAGATTTACAGGAAATAACTACTCAGCGGACAAAAGCCCCGACCTGCATTGAATTAAACCTGAAATTCTTGTTTGGTAGCTAAGTAAGGAATTGACAAATGATCTTAGCTACCAAACAAGACTTGCAGGTTTAATTCAATGCAGGTCGGGGCTTTGTCCGCTGAGTAGTTGTCTCCTGTAAATCTTAATCAGAAAACAATAATAATTACTTTAAGAAAAAATACTTTGGTCTATAAAAAAAATAGAAAAAAGTTCTTATAAAAAAAAATTAAAACAAATAATGTACTATAAGACAAGTACGAACAACAACAAAAATTGATTTGGACAATTTGAATCACGTCTACTAACTGGTATAGATGGATGAATTCACAAGCAATGGACATTTCCCACATTTTTTTATTTGCTTATTCAATAGTATTTATAAATATGAGTATGAATTTTTTCCGGAATTTTTTGAGCCCCGAAGAGGGGTTAATAAAATAACATTGATTTTAATTTTAGTCTTATGACGTCATTTGACTAGGTTTGGCGCCAAACACAAGCAGACAGTGAAAACGAACACGTTACCGCTGCATTGCCAGTTTTACGTATTGTTTGAAAGCGTGACTGGTGATTACTCTTATTCAATAATAAATACACCTATAAATTCATTCACATAGACTTCTTTTACCTTAGTACGTAGAGAAAATTTTATTTGTACTTGTTTTAAAACTTCTACATTTAAATATTAAAAAAAAAATCAGGAATCGAATAAATTAGGTTATGTTATGGATTTATTCTACGTTGTTGTAACGGAATTGACGATTGAAAACAAATATTAATTAATTATTATAATTATTCTTATTCATTTTTATGATGATTTTATTTGAATAGTATTGAGGCGTGCATTTTATTTAAAACCCTTAAAGATTTCACCGTTTTAAAAAGAATTTAAATTATAAATAATGAACAGCAACAGTAAATCAATAACAGAATCATTTTCTTCGCAATTCATTAAGTGGAATATAAATCCTAATAAAGAAGATCAAAAAATGCACAATTATTGAAAATACCTATATACAGGGTGAGCCACGGTGGGTGGAGTATTAGAAGTATATGAAGAACGGATCAACCGATTGCTTTGAAATTTTGGTTACCGAGATAATCGAGTATGATCTCTCCAACTAAAATATTTTCGAAAGTGCGGTGTTGCCACTTATACGTAAAACTGGCAACATCTTCGTTATTTTAAATGGAATGCCCTGTATATTTTTGCATTCTTTGGATCGCCGTCTCTTTCTGAGTAACTTTTGTTAATATTTCCCTATTCCTATCTCAAGCGGTTTTCGAGATAATAATTCTTTTGTGAATTTATTGCCAAAAATTTGACTTTCAGTAAATCGTGATTTCTCCTACCTACGCAGCAATTAAAAGATAATTTTTTAGTTGCGGCTAGGCAAGGCCTGGGGGCATCTCCTCCATTAATCACATGTTTCGAATATCATACAGGGTGAGTTAGAGAATGCTTTCTATAAGTGACTTAGAAAAATGCACGAAAGTCAATTTTTTTTAAATGGAATGCCCTATATATTATTACTGATTCGGAAAGGCGATATATTTACCTCTTTAAAAAGGTAATATACTCTATATCTAATGCACACCGTTTTCGATTTATGGGCACTTTTCTGTAACCTTACCAAGAATATTAGTCTTTTGGTACATCATAACGGGTGGGCCATGAAATTTTTGTTTTGTCATTTTGTAATGACAACAGATGTTATTTTTCTAAATAAATTTGACGTTAGTGATATTTGCACCTAATTTGAATAGCTATGTAGCACAAATATGGCAGAAAATAATTATACAAACACGGTTTTAATTGATTTGTTTATTATCCATGGGGAGTGCAATAAGATTATCAGCAGAAGTTCAGCAGAAGATTTAATGAGAAATATCCCAATTTGCCGCAGATGAACAACAGAAAGTTTTTACGAATTCAGAGGAATTTTATAAATTTTGGTTCGTCATTAAGAGAAGCAAGAAATTTACCTAAACCTGTGACATCTGACGAGGTAAATGAAATCAATGTGCTAGCATATTTTCATGCAAATCCCCAGTATTCCATACGTTGTGCTGAGCGGGATTTAGCATTGCCATATTCATCCATTCGAAGAATACTAGCAAACCATAAAATGCATAATTACAAATTTACAAGAGTCCAATTTCTCATGCCTCAGGATTATTTACAGAGAATAGAATTTTATGAAATGTTACTTGTACGTATGCAAGAGGACTCCAATTTTTTAAAGAAAATTATATGGACTGATGAATAAAAATTTTCTAGGGAAGCGATTTATAACACACGAAATCGTCACCATTGGGCCACAGACAACCCCACGTTACTAGAGAGGCTGGCTTTCAAGTCAAATTTAGTTTCAATGTGTTTTGTATGTTAATGGATGACAAAATAAAATATTACATATACGACGAAAAATTGAATTCCATAAAATATTTAGATATAATTAGAACAATTGTGGAAGACTGGAAAAATATATAACTTGTTGGTATCAACTCGACGGGGCTCCTGCACATTGTACACACAAAACTAGTATGGAGTTGGACTGCTTTTTCGATGATCGTTGGATTAGACGTTTGGGACCGTGGAATTGGCCTCCGAGGTCCCCTGACCTTACCCCGTTAGATTTTTATCTTTGGGGTACTCTTAAAGATAGAGTTTATAAAACTCCAGTCCACAACAGAGAAGAATTAGAACGTCGAGTGATTCAAGAGATTGAAAACTTGGACTCTGCTGAAATAAGAGCTGCTACAACAAACGTCGTCCATCGTCATATACAAAAGTGTCTGGAAGTTAACGGTCTACATTTCGAACAATTATAACAATATTTTTAAGATTTTTATATTTATTACTGTTATTGGTATTATTTGTTATTGCTACTTAGACTTTGTTACTGTTGTTACTGCTTAGTTATTATTTTTTCCTAATACTGACACTGTTATTGTTCTCTTAATGATGAACCAAAATTTATAAAATTCCTCTGATCTGCGGCAAATTCGGATATTTCTCATTAAATCTTCTACAAGTTCTGCTGATAATCTTATTGCACTGTCCATGGATAATAAACAAATCAATTAAAACTGTGTTTGTATAATTATTTTCTGCCATATTTGTGCTACATAGCTATTCAAATTAGGTGCAAATATCACTAACGTCAAATTTATTTAGAAAAATAACATCTGTTGTCATTACAAAATGACAAAACAAAAATTTCATGGCCCACCCGTTATGATATACCAGAAGACTAATATTCTTGGTAAGGTTACAGAAAAGTGCCCATAAATCGAAAACGGTGTACATTAGGTATAGAGTATATTACCTTTTTAAAGAGGTAAATGTATCGCCTTTCCGAATCAGTAATAATATGTAGGGCATTCCATTTAAAAAAAATTGACTTTCGTGCATTTTTCTAAGTCACTTGTAGAAAGCGTTCTCTAACTCACCCTGTATGATATTCGAAACATGTGATTAATGGAGGAGATGTCCCCAGGCCTTGCCTAGCCGCAACTAAAAAAATTATGTTTTAATTGCTGCGTAAGTAGGAGAAAACACGATTTACTGAAAGTCAAATTTTTGGCAATAAATTCACAAAAGAATTATTATCTCGAAAACGGCTTGAGATAGGTATAGGGAAATATTAACAAAAGTTACTCAGAGAGAGACGACGATCCAAAAAATGTAAAAATATATAGGGCATTCCATTTAAAATAACGAAGATGTTGCCAGTTTTACGTATGTGGCAACACCGCACTTTCGAAAATATTTTAGTTGGAGAGATCATACTCGATTATCTTGGTAACCAAGATTTCAAAGCAATCGGTTGATCCATTCTCCATATACTTCTAATACTCCACCCACCGTGGCTCACCCTGTATATTATATGTATACAGGGTGGTCCGAAGTTTACCTGACAAACTTCGACACGTGATAGAGGGACTTAAAATAAGCCGAAAAGTTCCTATCAACTTACATCCTTAGGGGATTGCTAACAAAGATACAGGATGTTAAAGTTTTGTGAAAAACAAACAATTTTTTTAATAACTCTAAAATTACGAAAGCTATCGACTTGAAGTTTTAGGGGCGGTGATGATTTTTAAGTCTCTATTGTTACATAAAATCTTATCTTTGTACTGCCTCCAGTGGCGCCGCCAGAGGGTGGGGAAGATGAATTTTTCGCCGAAACTATGTTACGCCACTGTTTTGTGCAGTTGATTTTGAGATTGTTCGATTCAGTGTTCAATTTGGAAGAAAGAAGGTATCTTTTAGTTTTTTCGTACAACACTTACTTTTCGGGTAAAATATTAAAAAGCATTTTCATGACTAAACTTTATTGAAAGTTTATCATTTATTTCATAAATTACAGAATTTATGTATAAACTAAGAACATAAATAAAACTCATTACCAAACAGTGAAACACAGGAAATTAAAGAAGTTGCTCAAATTGGAGCCCATTCACTTCAATACATTTGTGACACCTCTGAATTGTGGAATTGACAGCAGCGGATACTTGATGATGATTTTCCCTCATCTCGTTGCAAGCTTGTTGGATACGCTCAAGTAGCTGATCTCGCGTTGTCACCGGTGTAGCATAAACTTTTTCTTTTAAATAACCCCACATATAAAACCCCACATATAAAAGTCTAAAGGCGTGAGGTCAGGTGATCTTGGTGGCCAGGCCACTGGACCTCTTACAATATTCTCCTGAGCGTTATAATTGTTTCCCACACGACCTATCCATCTCTCAGGATAATTAGCGTCCAACCATTCGCGCACCACTCGTCCAAAATGCGTCGGTGTTCCATCCAACTGTATCCAACTTTCATTTCGTACATCAAGGGGAACATCTCCCATTATTTCGAGAAGGTCGTGAGTGAGGAAATCCCGAAACAATTCTGCATTTAGCCTAGGCGGCAAGAAGTGTGGGCCACAAATGTTGTTGCCAATAATACCCAACCAAACATTTACACTAAATTCATTTTGAAATGATCGAAGGCGGGTTTGGTGAGGATTTGCGTGTGCCCAAACATGCATATTATGGTGATTCACTACTCCAGCTCTGGTAAACGTCGCCTCATCGGTCCATAATATTTTTCTTAAGAATTCGGGATTCCCCCTTACAGAGTTAATTAGCCAACGACAAAAATTTAAACGCTTCTCTGTATCACCGGGATGTAAATTTTGTACGGGATATAAATGATAAGCTTTTCTGTGGTCTCGATGTAATACTCGTAGCACTTTAGACTTGGATGTTCCTAATTGTTGTGCTGCCCTGCGAGAACTTAAACTTGGATTTTCGCCAAAAGATCTAATAATTCTTCCGTTTCCATTTCTTCCAATATTTCTTCGATCTTCATTTCTATTTTGTCGGTTATCTCGCAATCCCCTTTCGCAAAAATTGCGATGGGTGTCTGTAAAACTTGACATTTGGTCGTCTCCTATTTGGATACCTCCTTCGGTATTCTCGAACTGCCTGTTGAGCATTGCCATCACAAAACCCATAAATAAAATGAATATCAGCATACTCTTCATTGCTGAATAATCTTGGCATCTTGTAGCTTGGTACACAACACTAACACTAGTTTTGACAGGTCAAACATTGACTGACAACACTGTTTCATTGTTTACCAAAGGCAACTAGGATTATTAATTTTATCATTAATGTAAGGAAAGGTTTTACTGTTTTAGTAGAGAAAGCAGAAATAGCCGCTTTACTCGAAAAGTAAGCGTTGTACGCAAAAACTAAAAAGATACCTTCTTTCTTCCAAATTGAACACTGAATCGAACAATCTCAAAATCAACTGCACAAAACAGTGGCGTAACATAGTTTCGGCGAAAAATTCATCTCCCCCACCCTCTGGCAGCGCCACTGGAGGCAGTACAAAGATAAGATTTCATGAAACAATAGAGACTTAAAAATCATCACCGCCCCTAAAACTTCAAGTCGATAACTTTCGTAATTTTAGAGTTATTAAAAAAATTTTTTGTTTTTCACAAAACTTTAACATCCTGTATCTTTGTTAGCAATCCCCTAAGGATGTAAGTTGATAGGAACTTTTCGGCTTATTTTAAGTCCCTCTATCACGTGTCGAAGTTTGTCAGGTAAACTTCGGACCACCCTGTATATACATTAAGTTCAAAAATAGATAAATACTTACCTTTTATACTGTATTCAAATTAAAATAGTTTTGAAAAAACACAAAAATTAATGTACAAATTTACGAAATTGTTCAAAATCACAAATATTCTCAAATAGTTTTCAGCTACTAAAACTATACTTAAATAAAGAAAGTATGGCAACACAGGTTGGCCATATCACAGGGCGCATTATTTCATTGGTTGATTAACTGGGGGCAATTTTAAATTAATTCAAATTTTTTTAATTTTTTTTGCAGTTAAATTTTTTTTTAAATCCCACCACTTATGGATACTGATTACATAAATAGTATAGAATCATATACAAGAAAAAGAAATCCAACTTTTAATATAGTAGGACATCCCCATTAGGACAAACTACCATCTTCAGAACTGTAAGAACCAAGAATAACATAATAGTATATAATGTACGTAAATATACAAAAAGGAAAAAATGTTGGTATAATAAACAAAAGAGAACAGAAAAAAAAATTGGCTAATTAAAATTATTCAAAAATACCATTCTGTATAATAATCAAAACCCAAAATTTTCTCAAAGCAAAAGTCATAAATGAAAAATAAAACTACAAGAAATTTATTTTTCCCATAACACGATTTTGTCGGTCACAGCTTAAATGGCATTTAAACTTTTGTAGCATCCAGCAAAGGATACTTTTCCTTATAGACCCCTCATATTCGTCCGTAATTACAACTTTTGTCTATTTCGTTTGGCAATTTCTCAGTGTTTTGTTGTACGCTTGATGACTTCTGAGAGTCATGGACTCATCTTCGCTACCTTTCAGTTCTGTATCAGGTTCCATTCTTATCAAATAAAATTCAAAACAACACAACTTTCACGAATCACAACTTGACATTGAACTGTTGACATTGAGCGTTATTTTATTAATTCGTGTCATTTTGTTCCTTTTTTTTTAATATTTTGATATTGACGTCACCTGATCGGACGTAGAGAACCGGAAAGAGAATTTCATTATACGAAAAAGTTCTATATTTATTTATATAATTCCACCATATTTTATATTCGCCCTACTAAAACGTCTTGGGCCACCCTGTATAAGTCACGTTATGTTATATGTGAATATAAGTTACTTATAAAAAAATTATACTAATTTAGATTTTCTTCTTCAAACTCAAATTGTTTAATTTAATTGCACTAATTTATTTGGTGTATTTTATGTTTTATGTTTTTTATGTCTATGATGGAACATCTAAGTCAGATACAAGGCATAAGAAATAAGAGGGAAGATGTACTATTGGTTCATCAAAGTTACAGTAATTACAGTTAGATACAGCAAGAATGCGAATTGAATTCACGAAAACACTGTGATTACATAAATTCAGAAGAATACATGAATACATTCGATTACATGATTACACAGGAACTCAAGATTACAAATGAATATGTACACTTGAATTCATGATCTGTTAACCCCTCGTACATTTGTTAAGTATTCAAAAACGTAGAATGATTCAAACATGACATTAGAAATAGCTGATAATTGACAAATGACAGCCAATGTGGTAATATTTTTAGAAAAGGCTAAAAATAATATCGATATCAACGAATACGTCCGAGCTTTTCTCGAGAAAATCATAACGGGTAATTGTAGTACAAATTTATCGATATTTCAACGATCGCTTAAAATTCGACATTGTTATAAATGGCGAGATTTCGTGGTTACACTGCAGGTCTGCTTAATAAACAATAATTATCTCGCTCTCTATACTTTCAAAAGTAACTGACAATACTAATAAATACTAATTCGGTATCCCCCAGCTTCCTCAATGACTCGCAATTTGGTTTTTCGCAGATCTCTTCAATTACGTTACTCAAACATAGCTTTAGATATAATTAAGACGTTTGGGCGAATTTAACAGAAAGCAGAAACAAGTTGAGATACCTACTTGATTAAAAATATCAACCTTTATAACTGCTCATTTTACGTTGTAGCCGATTGGAGTTTTGTTAGTAGTGCTAACAGTCAATTCTGACTTGCAACTTACAGAGATAAAAAAGTTTGTTTTCAATTTGCCATTGATAGTCAGACAGAGTTTGACTATAATTTGGAGGTGCCAATTTTATCTCAAACCCCAGTTATGTTGGTGTCTAAAGATCAAATGGGTAGGTTTTTAAAATGACAGCCAATCAAATTTCCGATTCATATAAGTGGCCGAATCTTGGGCCTCTGATTATTTAATTTTAAAATTTTTTGATGAGAGCTTGTTAAATTTACAATCAATTTTGTTTCTATCAACTTTATCTCATCTTGAACGGTTTTCTAGAAGAAAAAGGCTATATAAACTGAATATTTGTTAAATTTGGATTATCTATATTTTAATAAAAATATTTAATAAGTTCTTATTTGGTATTCTGTCAGCTCTAACTGCTATATAAGCAGGATATGTGGATTGAAATGTACCAAACCATGGCCGCCGAAGTGTAAATTACAAATTATTATTTATTAGCATATTTATTATAGTTAGTTAATACTGTAAGTACGATTTTTCTTTATATACCTACTTGAAATTTTAGGTAACAAAATCGTCTATTATCTTCTAAATGAACTTATATTCACTTTCAGTTATAAGCTGGGTAATGATAATTCAGAACTGTTCTTTAATGCTCATCGTTGTCACAATTCGTAAGTTTAGAAGCAGGTGTGCTCATTACGTTATTCAATAAATAAGAACAGGTAAATAGTTCACAATAATAAGAACAAGAGCAAGTTATAAAGTTCCAGACAACTTCTGGTGAGGGCTATCTGCTATCTGATCACCCATTTAACAAAAAGATTTCTAACCTTGTTAACTTTCCAAGTTGAGGGTCGGGAAATTTTTAAGACATTGTTCTCAAATTGCAGATTAGCAATTTGCTCTAAAGGTATGTTGGTAAAGGCATATAAGCACACGAAATCAGTATATTTGCATCATCTGCATTACATATAATATTCGGGTAATCTTCAGAGGCGTGTTTGATGTCATCATTTTTATTATTTTAACGACGCGACGTTAGTTCTGGTATTTCTTCAAGCGCCCTTGTCATTTTTAACATTTGTTTTAATACGTAACGAATATAGTAAAACAAAGAACCAAGAAAAAAAAGATTTTTTTGTGCACGAATAAATATTCGCTATAAATAAATATTTCCCACAAGGGAATATTCTCATGGGCACAATGAGAAGGAAAATTCCCTTCCTTTACAACAGTGTTTATATGATTAAGGTTTTTCTAAATAATTTAATTCCCTTTCTTTTTTATAACTTTGGAAAAGATTAGTCAGAAATATTTTATTGACTTTTTAAAATGATACCAGAATATCTAGATAAATTAATTAATTGATTAATTAAACACCACAGATAAATACAAACCCCTGTATCCCTGAAAGTACCTCAAGTTAGATACATTGTACGGGAGAGGGCTACACATTTAGAGACAATGGACGCACACCCAATATCCGAGTCTGCCAGGATTAATTTCTGGTTTAGAAAAATCATAACTCCTCGAACAACCCGGGACTTCACGGTGAGAGGCAAGTGTTCTTACCGCTAGACCACGAAGCCATATAAAACGGTTTGTTAATAAATATATAATAAAAAAATTCCCCAGCTCAAATCACTAAAGGCATATTTCTATTAATGTCTACGTATTTTTTAATCTCATGGAATTATTATTTTTGCAATTAATTTTCACTGTAAGCAATATCTACCAGGATATGCATATTTATAATTTAAATAGGTAATAATAATTGTAAAATCCCTGAATTTTATGTAACATTTCATGGTGCCATTGATTGCTAAGGTGGTTATTTATGTGTGTTTATGACGACTGGTTTTTCCTTGAAATGTAAAATGAGTTTTAACAGCCACGACTTTTTGTAATTTATGCACCGCTGTTTAAATTTAGACTTACTTATATAATAGGGTGGTCAATGATTATACTTAGTTAAGAGATTGTAAAAAAAACTCGCGTCAGATATTTTATTAGTTCGTAAAGTAAAACACAATTTACAAAATACCTGTGGATGTGAACGTTGAATATGAATTGCTGTGGATAAATTCTTAAAATTTTTAATATTTTGATAACTGGAAGTTGGTGAATATAGCGATAATTTTTAAAAGTCACATACCAATATTTACAAAGAACAAAACAGAATTTTTAAAATAAATGACTGTGGTCATCAAGGTTGTATCAATCATTGAATGATACTGATCTGAAATCCACACAACTATGTATTAATATATTGTGCATTCAGACTTAACACCAGATCCAAACAGCTAACTTTCCAGTCAGCACTGTGGCATTATTAGATATTCAGCAAATCAAATCAAATCAAATCAAATCAAATCAAATCAAATCAAATCATATAATATCATATCATATCATATCATATCAAATCAAATCAAATCAAATCAAATCAAATCAAATCATATAATATCAAATCAAATCAAATCAAATCAAATCAAATCAAATCAAATCAAATCAAATCAAATCAAATCAAATCAAATCAAATCAAATCAAATCAAATTAAACCAAACTAACCTAAACCAAACCAGTGAGGATCACTGTGATGTAAGTACCATTTTGTCTTATACTTTCAGTATATTCTAATTACCTACTTTATACACATATTTATAAACATAAATACCTAGTTAGCTTTAAAATTAGAAGTAAACAAATATTATATACTTACACAGATGTTCTAATGTTCCAAAATTCGGCAGAACAGAAATCGGAATTAGTCCCAAAAAATTCTTGGCAAATTCGTACTGTCCGCTTTTAAAAAACCGCCCTCCATGATTAATTATTATTATAAACATGAAAAAGAATACGAAATCAATCCAAATATTCACAAAGCAGTCACGATGAAATAACCGCAGGTTTTGCTTACTACAAGAGTAACGTCACCTTTAAAACCATCATGGCGGATAGCGTTTTGTGACATGTCGTTCACAGGCTAAAAAAATTGAATTTTAAAATTGAAATAATAAATAAAACTTGTTTTTGTGAATACAAATCAATAATGTCTGTTTTCTTATTCAATAAATTATCGTATATACATAATTTAATAATTTATTTTCTATATTCAAACACCCTTTTACTATAGTAAGCCTATTCATCTAATTCTGAAAAATCAAGGATATAAAATTACTAACGTTGAGCATATTTGCATTTCAAAAATTTAATAATTAATAGTAATCATTACGGACGTGTAGAGGCAAATAAACTGTATGTAGATAGTGTGTTTGATAGGGGGATAGAAGGTTTGGTATTTTTTACAATAACGAAACTGGTCAATTGTAGTTCAGGCCTTTTTTTTTGGCAGCATTTCATTGGCTAATGGCATTAGTCCGCCGGGCCGCAAAATACTTTACATCCCGCTTAGAACTTTTGCTTTATTTTTCATACAACATTTTCGGCTTCTGAGGCAATATATCCAATGTCGCCGCCTCTGCTGCTTTGGTAATTTCTAATGAGGTACAGGAAAATTAATTTTCATCCTCTTCCATTTCCAGTTCAATTGAAAACACAAAAAACTTCGACAAAAGGATTGTAAATTGATTCTTGCCATAAAATTACAATATGGCTACATTTACTTATGTTGTTGTTTGGTTACTTGCATTTATTTTTAATACAAATTAAACTGTCATTGTGACAATACGATTGTTATGGTTCGGTGAACCGTAACTAACCAATAGAATAGAATATATGGGATTGGCCCTCTGTCCCTATTATCTATGTGTATCCATCAATTTCTAGACTTGCCTAAAACTTTTCTGGGGACTGTGGTTTCCACTTCGGTAGGATAGCGGCATTAAATGCCGTAGCCTTTGGCGAATTAGGACTTTGCATGAGTAAAGTATATGTTCTGCGGTTTCCGTTTCATCTGTACAGAAGCGACATATGTCGCTTCAGCCATGTCCATTTTTTTGAGATGGTATCTCAATGGGCAATGATTACCTGTAAGATGGCCTGTTAGTATCTTTAACTCTAGTTGAGTAGCTCTCTAACTCTTTTTGGGAGTAGTTTATAAACTTCTTTGCTGATCTTTTACTTGGAGTTAATTTTCAGTAGGAGTATTTATGTTCCTTTTACAATTTTCTGGCCTCGTCTGTTGTGTGGCTTTTAGATATTCCAGAAAACTGTTGTGGTCCGATGCATGATGATCCTGCACCTTCCCTCGTAATACTATCAGTGGTCTCGTTTTTTTCTATTTTTTTCACGCCCTGGCATCCACATCAAGATCACCTTATTGTTCCTTGCCAGTTGCTTTACTGTTTGTAGACATACCCAGACTATGTTAGACTTACAGGTAAACGAACCAGCTTTAAATGTTGTCTAACTCCTCGTGTCCCTTTTTTTAATGCATTCTCAAGCTCAGATTCCTATGGCGTGAATTTTTGCCTGAAAAAAGGTGGGTGTTTGACTTAAGGCTCTCGATAGCCTACAATTGGGTCCATATACTCGTACCCTTACTCATTCCTCCATATTTGATCCATCTGTATACCAGATAAGGGATCCATTTTTGAATTTGGGGCCTCCAGAGCTCCATATTTGGCGATCAGTATTTGACGATCATTTATTCGCTTCAAATATTTGCTCAGATTCAAGCATCACTTGCATTGTGTTAGTAAGTTTGGTCATTGAGACTAACTGCAATTCATTCAGAATGCTCAGGTTAGACATCTGATCTAGTTAGCTAGATCTCCTGGTCTGAATTTCCTAATGGATTGTAGTTCTTTAGCGCCGAGGGCTGCTTTCTTCTCATGCGTGTGATGCAAAGAGAGTAAATCAAGCAAGACTTCTATTGCTGCTATTGGATAGGTTTTCATTGCTCCTGTGATTCCCAGACATGCTAACCGTTGTATTTTTAGCAACCTGTTGTGTGTTATTTTATCTTTTGTTCTTTGCCACCATACTAGTAATGCGTAGATGACAATAGATCTGACAACTGTAAAGTATGGTCAGTAGATGGTTTTCGGTATTAGTATCCAAGTTTTACCGAAAATCCTATGGCACATCCAGAGGGTCGCTGTTGATCTTTCAGTAACCCTTGTAATGTGTTTGTTCCAGGTGAGTTTTTGGTCTTTTGTCACTATATTACCTTTTCAAAATATTATTAAATTGATGTCAAGGACAACGGTGCGCCCTTCTACCCAATCCTTCCGGGTCGGCTCCAGATTGCGAACTAAGATTAGATGTAGTGGAAAAACATCACCATCTTTCAAATAGGCTGTAGAATTATCGGTTCGAGTATCTGTGATGTTAGCACTTTAAAGATTTCTGGACTTCGATAAAATTTTTAGGTCAGCGATGCCAGTGATGAGCTTATCTTCCTTGGTAGAGGAAATAGGCCAACGATAAATTATTGATAAAAAAACACTCATTTAGTCATATATTACAAGAAATTTTTGTGAGACACATTGTATGAAATTTACTCGTAGTGATGAAATAATGACCAAGTTTGCTAGGCCAAGGCGAGCTTCAACTTTAACGTTGTTGAAAAATGTTGCAAGCCAACATAATGTGAATTCCCTGTATGGAATTTTCATGTTACATTTTTCACTGGCTATGTGTTCTTAAATCCTAATTTCTGAAAATTTGTTAAAAAAATTTAATATGACAAAACGTCGGTAGGAAATATTTAAAATATTCATATATTCAACTTTTATTCACTTGAGCAACGTGACATTTATTAATCTTATAATTTTATAGTCAACCTGTGAAATTTATGAGACATATTAAATGAATAATAATTAACATCGCGTAAACATTTTAAGGCAAGAACTTTTCTTGATATGGATATTTGTTGAGTAATTTATTTATAGAAGTTATTTGTTATTTATACATTGCTCCGTCACCATTTGTAATTTTACTGAGGTGAAACAACAATTAAACAAAATGCTTGTGTAGTTCTCAACAAATGTAGATGAGTTATGGCATCGATTTAACACAAATATACAGGGTGTTCCACCTAAGAGGGATTCTTCTGTAACTATGTAACTGTAAAATTTATAAAAAAAACTGTTTTAATAAAAGTTGTCTGGAATCATGTGGGCCATGTAGAAAAAATATTTTTAGTTTTACAGGGTGTTCCGTTTCGCGTGAGCGCTACATAACTTCGTTGTTTTAAATGTATATTATTACATTTTTGAATTCCTTGGTTAATATTAGGTAGAGTTTATTAAATGTACATGGTGTTTAAATCTTACCGTTTTCGAGATATTCAGTTGTTTTTGAAAAAAATCACGATTTCAGCTCTCTAAATGAGCATCTAAACCATAAGAGTTAGAAACGTGCAGTTTTTTACAGTTCGTTTTGGCATAAATTACTCTATCTTGTCATCTGTGAGCAAAACGTGTACGTTATTCAGACTCGGAAATACTGAGACCTACATTTAATAATCCTACGCGTTGAAAAACTTTCTTTTTTCAAATGGAATGACCCATATTAATTATCATGGGTGAATTTAAAATTGAATGCCCTTTCGACTGATATAAGGTTGTCCATACTTATCTCTAACAGTTTTCCAAAAAAATCAGGTTCTTTTCTAAAGTACGAAAAAGTAGCTATGTAACAGCGTCAACAAGGCCTTGCAAAACAACTTTTGCCTTACATTTTATCAGGCTTGGAACTGACAGTGTCAATATTTACTGGCATGTTTAAAAAAGGTTTGACAAATAAAAGTAAACCACTAACAACAACAAAAACAAAACTCAAAACGAAACAAACTGAAACTCGGAACACTCAAGGAGAAGAATACTTAGACCGCTGATTTACATCAACTGCTTGAAGTGTCCTCCATTTTGATTAATACACAAACGAATTCGGTTTTCAAAAGACTCTTCAACGTTGGTCAGCATGTGTGGCGTAATTTCTTGAAATGCTACTGTAAAGCGCTGCCGCATATCTTCCGCGGTAGTTGGTGGGGTAACGTAAACTTTACTTTTTATAAATCCCCATAAAAAGAAGTCGCAACTTGTCATATCTGGACACCTTGAAGGCCAACTCACTGGTCCCCCCGCGCCCAATCCATCTGTTGGGAAAAGTTTCGTGTAAAAACTGACGAACCGCAGCGGCATTGTGAGGTGGGGCACCATCATGTTGCATCCATATTCTTCGAAGTGTAGCTAAAGGAATGTCGCCTAACAAATCTTCTAGACTGTTTGTTAAACAGTTTAAATAAACTGTTCCAGTTAGATGCTGGTCAAAAAAGGATGGTTCAATGATATGAGTTCCCAAAATTTGTCCCCACACATTCAAAGACCATCTGTGTTGGCTCATCGGAGAACATGCTGAAAGTCTACTTCTAGCAACTCTTGGTGTAATTGGATGCGATAAGGATGATAACTGTGCTTTTTTAAAATCTTATGTATCGACGTTGTACTAATACCCGTTGTGTGACCAATTTGTCGCACACTTATTTGCGGGTTTTCCTGAATACACGCCAGCACAAAAAAAATTCATTTTCCTCCGTAACTACAGTTTTATGGCGATTTCGTTTTGTATGTCGAATATTACCAGTATTTAAAAACCTATCAAGCACTAGTTGAAAGGCTTTACGCCGTGGATGTGGTCTGTCTGGATAGCGCTGTGCATAAATTCGTGATGCCAATAACGGATTTCTTTCGCACTCACCGAGGACAAAAACCATATCAATAATTTCTTCCTGTGTCAGCGACATTTTGAAAATATTATAACTTTTACTCTCTACTTAGCAAAATAACTACAACGTCAACGTTAATCAAAACTAGAGTGACATTTAATTTGCTTTGTATGTCAAACAGTGCAATAAACATTGTTCGCAAGGCCTTCTTGACGCTGTTACATAGCTACTTTTTTCGTACTTTAGAAAAGAACCTGATTTTTCTGGAAAACTGTGATAAGTATGGACAAGTCGAAAGGGCATTCAATTTTCAATTCACCCATGATAATTAATATGGGTCATTCCATTTGAAAAAAAAAGTTTTTCAACTCGTAAGGTTATTAAATGTAGGTCTCAGTATTTCCGAGTCTGAATAACGTACACGTTTTGCTCATAGATGACAAGATAGAGTAATTTATGCCAAAACGAACTGTGAAAAATGCACGTTTCTAACTCTTACGGTTTAGATGCTATCTAAGCCTCATTTAGAGAGCTGAAATCGTGATTTTTTTCAAAAACAACTGAATATCTCGAAAACGGTAAGATTTAAACACCAAGAAATTCAAAAATGTAATAATATACAGGGTATTCTATTTAAAATAACAAAGTTATGTAGCGCCTACACGAAATGGAAAACCCTGTAAAGCTAAAAATATTTTCTTTACATGGCCCACATGATTCCAGACAACTTTTATTAAAACCATTTTTTTATAAATTTTACAGTTACATAGTTACAGAAGAATCCCTCTTAGGTGGAACACCCTGTATAACTATTCCTTGTGTAAATAGTTACCACTCAAAAATCTGGACCTGAGAATGTTTATAATCTTGTTAGCAGTGGCTATTTACGAATTTGTTGTTTTCCAAATTATAAATATGTTTCTATGCAACTTTTCTACGCATTTACTATTTTAAAATTAACAGTATGCTAAACAGCCGTTGCTCCTTTAATAATCAAATTTTGACGTCCAGATTATATTTGCATAAGTAATTAATTATTTATGTGCAGCTGCATTTACTATCAATGACTGAATGGTGCTGGTATCCACGTGTTATTTGTTGCGATGGAGGCCTAAGTTTATTATCGAAACAGGAGAGCTCAACGGTATTAAAATGATATATCACTATAATGCTGTTTGAGCTAACCTGTTTCAATAATTATTATCTTGTTCCGGCATCGAAGGCAGACATGTATACAATAGGGTGTCTCACCAGAAACTGCATCGATCGATATAGGGAAAAGTACGCACCAGAATAGTTTGAAAATTTAGGGAGATACTAACGGTAGTGTGGCCAATCCAACTAAAATAATTACAAACACCTGACACTTCCGGTTATACCGGAAGTCGATATCAACTTGCTTATTATGAATGGATTACCCTATGTATTTTAGGGTTTTCGAAAAGAGCATTAAATTCTGAGTCAAAAACATGTAGGATACCCTATGCCTAATTCCAGTCGTTTCAGAGATATTTGACATTTTAAAAAAAATTTGACTGGTGTAATGGTTTACAATAACCTTTATAACTTTCTTCGTGTAAAAGACACTCATTTGCTTTTTTGGCACGCAGAAAGACCATAAGGTGAGCTACGGTATACAGTTTAAAGAAATTCAATAATGATATACCAATTGTTCCATTTTTGACGTTACATTTTGTAAACTTCAAACCGCGAAAACTTGCTTAAGTCAAATATAATATCCTATATTTTTTTACATCAGGTTAAGTATAATTAAATTCCTTTTTTCCGATATAAGCATTGTGGGGGTGTAAGTTACAACTTTTTGAAATATTTGCGATTTTCTTAGAAATTCAAGAATATTTAGTAAAAATTATATCAAATTGGCCATGATTAGAAACAATCAGTAATGTCTGTCACTCTCTTATTTCAATAAATTCCACCGCGTTTAAACTACATCCACGAAGACTTTTTGAATTTGTTTATTATTTATGGAGAATGTGATAAAGTAATATCAAGAACTTGTAGTACATTTGTTACTCGATATCCACAAAAACGGAAAATAACACTAAAAGCTGTAATATGTCTATTAATTGGATTGAAGACATTTTGCATACACTGAAATTGTTAAGATAACATGAACTAAAAACATGATTCCATTTTAATTTAATAATTGTTCAAAATTCCGCCCTCGAACTTCCACACACTTTTCGCACCTTAGGATTAGTTCTTCATGGGTAGCTCTTCTAATTGAATCCTGTGATAAGTTTTGAAATACATTTCTTACTCTCTGCATACAATCTTCAATAGGTGTTAATGGGCTCTCATAAACTTTATTTTTAATAGTTCCCCAAATAAAATAATCTAAAATTGATAAATTGGGCGAGCGAGGAGGCCATAGGAAAGGTCCATTTTTGGCGATCAATTGATCGTAAAAAAAGTTTCTTGTAAAAAAATTATTTATCAAATACGCGTTATGTGAGGGAGCACCGTCGTAGTGCTGATAAAAAATGTTTCTATGTTCTACGAGAGGTAAATTTTCTAAATAGTTATTATTCAAATTTTGTAAAATATTTAGATCTTTCACCTAAAAAAAAAAAAAAAAAAACAAAAGATGAACTATGCATATTGCAGAAGAAGAAATCTTTATAACTTACTGTTTAAATTTTCCTGATAAAATTCTAATGCCACCACTCTATCGTTTCTTATGGCAGAGTAAACATTAAACTGCCAACTTTCTTGAAAATTTCGTCGCCTACAGACCTTATTAGAATAAATTCACAAAAATGTTTTCTTAGAAAATCTGTTTCTTTTAATCAGAACGAAAACGGGTGAAATTTATGTTTAATTAAGATTCTGTGAATTGAATCCTTGCATAGTCCCGATTCCAGAGCAGCTTGTCTTTCTTAATGACATCATTGGAAATGCATGAAAATATCCCAGAATTGCTATTTCTACGTTTTAGTCATCAACAATAGGCTTCCGATTTTGAATTCTTGCCTTGACAGAGCCATAGTTTTTAAAATTATCCAGTATGTGTTTTACAGTGTTCGGTGACGGTCTCCGTTTTTGTGGATATCGAGTAGCAAATGTACTCCAAGTTCTTGATATTACTTTATCACATTCTCTATAAATAATAAACAGATTCAAAAAGTCTTCGTGGGTGTAATATAAACGCGGTGGCATTTTTTTGACATAAGAGAATGACTGACAATTTGATAAAATTTTTTATTAAAAATTCTTGAATTTGTAAGGAAATCGCAAATATTTCAAAAAGGTTTAACTTAAACCCCCACAATGCTTATATATATATATATATATATATATATATATATATATATATATATATATATATATATATATATATATATACATATACATATACATATATATATATATATATATATATATATATATATATATATATATATATATACATATATATATATATATATATATATATATATATATATATATATATATATATATATATATATATATATATATATATATATATATATATATATATATATATATATATATATATATATATATATATATATATATATATATATATATATATAAAAATTTATTTATAACATCTTGATGTAAAAAAATACAGGGTGTTCCATATGACATAAGCAAGTTTTCGCGGTTTGAAGTTTACAAAATGTAACGTCAAAAATGGAACACTTGGTATACTATTATCGAATTTCTTTAAACTGTAGCTAACGAGTATCTTTTTCACGAAGAAAGTTATAAAGGTTATTGTAAACCATTACAACTGTCAAAATTTTTTTAAAATGTCAAATATCTCTGAAATGGCTGCGTTTAGGCATAGTGTGTCCTACATGTGTTTGAATCAGAACTTTATGTTCTTTTTATAATTATTTTAGTTGGATTGACCACACTGTCATTAGTAGTTCCTAAATTTTTTAAATTTTTTGGTGCGTACTTTTCCCCTATATCGATCGATGCAGTTCCTGGTGAGACACCCTGTATAAGCGCGCTCGGTCATTTAAAGTAGACGTAGTTGTACATTTAATCTATGGTTACTGCAGCAAAAAGAAGGTAGAGTTCATTAGTTTAATTAAACCATAGCATAATAAATATACTATTATTTCTAAATAAACATAGTAATAATAGCAAAGCGATACGCATGTACAGCAATAATATCATATTAAACATGGAAGGTATTTAATTTTTCTCTTCTGAAAACTGAACATTTTGGAATAGAAATTATAGGAATATTGAATGTGACATTTTAATACCAAAAATATTGATCAGGTACAACAAAATTTGTCAGGTGTACACGAAAACAGTTTTTATAGCATCATCTGTTATGAGAAGAACATGTGTTGGAATTGGAAATCTGTAAACTGTGAATTATTAATTATATACGAATTTTGAGCATCACCGTTTTATTACACATAGAATGAGATTTTTTAAATATGATTCTTTATGCACGATGTATATACTTTCACTAATAATTTTACAGAGGAACGATCTAAAAATTCTTAATTACTATATTACATGGTTTTCTAGGTTTAAGAAATCTACTGCTGGTTATTACTTCATGTAAAACCCGCATTTAGTGCGTTAAAGTGTAAGAGAATTAGAGTTTAAATATATGGCTTGTTTACCTGGAAGGTAGTGGGTGGCGTATCGTCAAGCAACCCGCGGGTTACGTTTCCGTTAAGGTGCGGCCGCACTGCAGCTTGTTTTCCTCAAGGGTAATATGTGGCGAGACGCCAAGCAACCCACCAAGTAATCTGCGAGGTAATTTATTTGAACATTTCAAAAATACACTATTTTGTCCATCCTAGACACCCAGTCCTAGAGCCGATCCAGCATTCCCTTGTATAGAGACAAGGGGGCAATTGATGGATCAGACAGAGCATGGCCAATTTAGACTTAGAAACTAATTAAAATAAAAGAAGAACAACTCATACAATCAATATGAAAAATAAAATATCAGTGTATATAGAATATAAAATATACACTAAAAAGATTTAAAATAATTTGTTAAAATTGTTGATGTATGAATAAAACGACAAAGAGGACAAAAAGAAAAGAAGAAAAGGGTAAGTTTGAATTTTGTTCTAACATTAAGATAGAGTAGCCTAAAGAGGCTGTCGGCAACGCCTGGTATGGTAATTTGTGTTTAATGCGAAAAGGCGCATTATGCTCTCTTATTTGAGTAATGTTATCTGTTATTATTCATTAGTTTGAATTGATAGAATTTTTGTGATGTATTCCTGATGAAGTTATGGGTTCTAAGTCGTTGCATAATTGGCGTAGTTCCCTAAAGGTCTGCAAGCTGCAATGTTGTACCTGTTTTGAAATGAGATCAAAAATAATTAAAATTACAGTCTACTTCTCTAATCTCGAATCTTCTAAATGCCCCTGAAACCGCTCCATTTAGAGAAAATTTGAGTTAAAGAAAATACTCTTAAAACAATGTATGTATGTATCAAGGATACAGAAACATATTCGGGTTACAGAAAATTTCGAGATATAGAATTTTGAGTTATAGAAATTCGACTGTAATTACTGTGCTCATACTTTTATATAGATATTGACACTTAATACAGCAAAGTGCAAATCAGAAAAAGATTTAACATTTTCTGTGAATCAAATACATAGAAATAAATAATTTATCTTATTGTCCTATTGCGTTGAGTTAAACTTAAACTGCCATGTATACATTAAAAAAGATTTTTGAATATACCTTCTTCACCTGTTGTAGGGTACGCAGTTTTACAAAGATGGTTCTTTCGTACATCGGAAAACGTGGTCTCCTCAAAATGAATGCTGCATAATCTAAATTTCTTATAACATTCCTCTGCACTATAAATTTGCAGTTCAACGCGATTCAAATTGCGTCTCCAAATAGAACAACCATAAAAGAAAATAAAATTATGTAAACATTTTTTTGTTTCTGTAATTATCTTACTGTTCTTCATCCTTTGGAAATCTAAAAAAACTTATATCTATATTGTCCTAGAATTGTAGGGACACAAATAACAATAATGAACTCCTCTACTGGATATTTTAAAACAATATTTAACCACCGTTTTCAAAAAACAGTTGTAGAAATTGGTAAATAACCTCACTTCTAACACGCTTGACAAACAGGAAATAAACAATTTGCGCTGATGAATGACATTTAAGTCCACGAGTTTGATCATGCGCATTAATAATTTTTAGACAGGAGTAGGACAACAACTGGTCTCTCTAATCTATGGTTCCGCCGACAGTTTCACACTGTATTCTAAGATTTCTCCCTAGCTCGTACACATGTTATTCCACCGTGGAAATGCAGCCAGAGTATACCCACACTTTTTTAGTTGATTTGATTGAAAACAAATTAAAAAGGTAAATAATTAATCTGGGCCCAAGCGATGATGAATGTGGAGAATTGAAAAGCGGAATATTGTTTTTAGCAGAATTCTTAAGAAAATAAAAGTTGCAAATTGCCATATCCATAAGGATATACCAAACCAAATGGAGTTTTCTGTTTTTTAGACAAATTTTAAAGAATTTTATGAAGACACGAGTTAATTTAAAAGTGACTATGTAAATCTTAATTTTTCAGCAGGTATTTTGTGGTTTTAAAATTTGTATTTTTAGGTTTGCATGTAGAGCTGGATATACACATTAAGAGGGCTAATTCGACTTGTGTTTGTAAGGTAGTTTTTCAAAATATATTTCGTCCATACGGTTTGGTCAAATTACACCAAATTTGGAAGAACGGTAGATGAAGGTGCACTAGAGGAGACATGTATATTATTTTAATTAATTTTCACTTCATGTAGGAAAAATATACACTGTAAATATAGGTAAAATTTGAATGTGACTAGCTCCATAATTATGGACATAAATCGGTAAAATTCATACAAGGCTTCTAGAATGAACCTTCATAATTATGCTCAGCAAGTTTCATATTTCTATTCCGTACCATTTCGTTAAAAATAATTTTCTAAATAAGTACCTTTGTCAGTAGAAATGGAGCAAGGAAGTGCTGCCTCTACTGGGAATCACACCGTAACTAAGCCGGTTATAAACTGCTTGAGTGAAGGTATAGTCAAGAGCAAAATTATTCAGCGGCGGATATATAAAAACGGCAAAAACCCTCCGTGAAATTTGTAATAGTGTTTTGATTTGATATATATATTTTAAGTATGTATTTACTTACTATTTTGTTTATATTTTGTAATTATAATAATAGAAATAATAATAAATAATTATTTATGTACTTTTATATCATATAATTTTACATTAATAATTGCAGATACATTTACAAAAAGAAATAAAAATAAGTACACTTCTAGAATAATTTTAATTAATGAAAAAAATACAAATGTAGACCTATCATAGGAATTCTGGGCGGCATCCCAGAGGTGGATTAAAACCTAATACTGTATTCCAAAAAACATGCATTATAATAATTTGGTATAGGTTGCATATCTCTAAATTGAAATATAATACTTTGACCTTTACTGGATTATCGTCTGGCTAATGCCTTGGTACGGGAGCCACCCAGGAGAGCATGTGTTATACTCTCCTGACGTGTGTCACTACTCCTACTCTCCATTTTTGTACTCAGTGCATACGTACTCTCGTAGTATTTTGTGTCAGTCAGTAACACAGAATTCAAAACTCTGTACTAGTAGTAGTTTTACCTAATCGACGTAAATATATAAATAAGCGAACATTCTTATTTTGATAGATTCTCAAATAAGATGTTAATTGGTCTTATTTTAGTGTATTGTAGTGGTTGGTGACTTGTTGTGTATACCTACCGGGTAATTTTTTATTCAGATTCGTATTCGCACCCCTACAGTTAGTAATTCTATAATTAATTCCACTACTACTTTTAACCCAAACTCAATTGTTTGAAGATATTAACAGTTGATTTTCTGTAATACGGTGGTAGTCGCACGGTAACTTTGTTATTTTTGGATATACAAAACTAGATTCGGAATAGATATTTGGCATAAATTATTTTTTCGTCATTTTCAAGGTTCAGAAGTGATCTCAAAGCGTAATTCTTGAATGGAATACCATGTACAGCAGTACATTATTTTTTTACTATGAAACAAAAATTAACTTCACAACTGGAATAAAAAAATAAAATATATACCTACTTGCATTAAAAAAATTACACACTGAACTCATTTTAAAATGTCAGAAATTTTATTTTTATACTTTCGACATCCATTTCCAATTTATTTTTTTGTCTCCAAAACGAAAAAACCTACAATAGTATAAATGCCGCTATGAATAACAGATATTCAACTGTCTATCAACAAAATAATTGAATTTAGTTAAGTATAGAAGATGTTAAATACATTAAGTTGCAGTAGAATTCACTGAAGAAATCAAAAATGCAAAAATCTGCAAGATGACATTTTTATGCCAATACGCAAAATTTATTTTTAGCCCTATACGATTATCCATTCTAAACATTATTTGTCCAAATCTGAAACAGTTACAGGGGTGCGAAACCAAGCTGAATTATTTATCAATTTTGTGCATTATTATTTTCGAATTGAAATCAGCCACGTGATCTAAATAGAATGGACAACAAACGTAAATTAGGAGCTTCAATAACTTTGACTCGTAAAAAGGTAAGTAACTGAGAATTTTTAAATAATATGGATATGTTCCAAATTATTTTAATTACCTATTTAACAGAGCTGTAAAAAAAGATGGAGAAAAGGTAACTCCGTTCTACCAGAACATTCTCGACTTGAAGAAGACCTAACTTACCAAAGCGAGACGTTGGCCGAATTCAGTTCTGAAAAGGAAAATGATCTAGAAATAAGTGATATCCAGAATAAAGATAATGGGTAATAATAGTTCAGATGAATCAGATGAATATCTCATAGAGCCAGATATTCCTGAGAGTACCTTCAATATCACTGGCAGAAGAATAATAGATATATCTTTTTTCTGGAAACAAATTCAGCAAATAAAACATGTACCTTCATTTCAATGGACTCTAGAGAACTGTGAAATTGCCAAGGAAAGAAGATTGGGAGTTCAATCAGTAATTACATATCACTGATAGCAGATGTTGTTACTTCATAGTGTGGTCACCCGCTGGATCAATTCATATAGAAAAAAATTGAAAAAGATCCAGAGTTTTGGAAAGAGATGATGAAAAATAAATTGGAACATTTCTACATGAACCACATTCTACCAGAAATTATAAAAAAC
>JANEYF010002810.1:3845000-3865000 GCA_029963845.1 Rhamnusium bicolor | reverse complement strand
GTACTCTGGAACCAAAATTCTTTCTGCACAACGTTCATTTATTTTTATATACGTCTGTCACTTTCGGAACTTCCTAGAGAGAGACACAGTCACCGGAAGCTTTTTCTTAATTAGCCCCTTAAGCGGAATGAAAGACTTCGGATCACTTTTGCAAATTACACTTCAGCGAATCATGAATCGGAAACTTCAGTGGAAGGTCATTACTATAAGTATTATTTATATTATGTAATTTAAATATTTTGTTACTGGCTTTTAAAACATTTTTTTTGGTAATTTTTTTTATTATATACCAAAATGGACGTATAGTAATATATGTATAATTATGGTTAATAAATAAAAATCATAAAAAACATATTTGAGTTATACATTTTCCAAAACACAAAACTGATATTTAAAAGGCAAACACAATTTTTGTCAAAGAAAATTGTGTTTGCCTTTTAAATACTAATTATTATTAAATACGTCTACTACGATCAACATAAAATGGATAAATAAACTGGAAGTTGTATTAACTAAACTTTAATTTAAAAATAAGTACAGTAAAATATTTTGAACTTGAACAAAATATAAAATACTAAATAAAATTTTTTCCCACTAGTTTTTCCATCAATTCTCCTCTTATTATTTTTAACAACTTTCTTAATTCTTCTATTGTTATTTTATTAAACGCTTCTCTATTTTGGGTCCTATTTATATAGGGGTAAAAGCATAATAGTCTTGCTCGACCCCTGTCATCCAAGACCGTCTTCAAAGCCAAGAATACTGGCCATTTTTTTATGTAATTTTTAATGTAGAGGAATAATTGAGGTTATATACCTAACCTACAGAAAACACCATATATTTTGCAATTTTGTTTTCTTTGAAATTTTCTCTGGTTGGTTGTAAATATATTTTAAATATCATTAATATCAGTTTCAAGCGTGAAAATCAACGTTATGCAGAATAACTGCTTTACAGTTTTATAATCACAAATATTCATATGCAACAAATTCAGTATTTTTTGGTATATTTTTTATATAAATATATTTTTTATATCAAAAGAATGAAATGAATGTGTTAACAAGTTTTATGTTAAATTCGTGATATAAATAATGCATATTCGGTCAGCATTTATTTGTACAATTCGAGTAGTCGTAACGTAAGTACCATAGCAAAAAAAAACATTTGATTTAATGAATACAAAGGAAAATGTTACTAAAATATGGGTACATTGTTATTTAAAAAAATGAAAATCACGTATGCGTAATCGGATTCTTTATGCAACATCAGCTGCAGTAGATCGTAGATACTTTTACGTCACGTGGGATTTCTTTAATAATTCTGTTATAATTACACTCACGTATGGTATAAAATCATTCCATCAGATAATGTGTAAAATTCAAAGAGAATACTAATATTTTTTAATTTAATTTAAAATAATTTATTACTTCCATATTAAATGAGTCATAACAACTATAAAACTGGCGTCATTTTCATTTTAATAATTCCCTTTTGTAATATAAGTACGGGTACTAAGGGTATTACTTAATTTTTTTTATGAAATATGAAGTAATATTGATGACATTTCTTTTATCTAGGTCCTTCAAATATGTATGATAGATTCTAAATTAAATTTAGAGTTAAGTTATAGATAAATTTTGAAACACATTCTTGTAAATTTATGTAATGAAAACAGGTTCATATAAATCTAATATTTTCTCACAATTTCAGTGGCGTATTCTACGGAAAGCAAAATAAGTGTCGCTTAAGGCCTCTAGATATTAGGGGCCCCCAAAATCTAAACATAAATATCCTGGAATTTTTGTTAGTCGAAGTAGTTTTAATAAGTTTATTTGTAAGATTTATTCTTGTGCTTTTTTGTTTTTCGTTTGTACCCATTTTTATTCATGAATTTTATGTTTTGTTTTATTTTTCAATATTTGGTTATTTCCCTTTATTTATTATTTGTTTGTAAATTGAATAAATTTATCAAAGCAAGGTGGAGTGACCGTTGGTCTCGATCTGTCTGTGCCCCACCATTAAGAAGCAATCCGTCCTTAATGCAGAACGCTGAATTTTGTAGATTCCCAAGTTACGGCACTTGTTCTTGTAGCCTTTATTTTTTTTTAGATATTTCTCCACGTATTTTTTTAATGTGTAGAGGAAGGATTGTACTACGAATCATTTTAATCAGTTTTTTTATAAAACATTTTAATTTTGATTAGAAATTGAAGTAAAGGTCGCTTTTCTACGGAATCTACCTAATGTTTCATCGACCTGTAGCGTCATTTCTAAAGCAGATATTTTAAATCTTGTTGAAAAAATATCTAGTTAAATTTTTTGGGAATACGGTATCCAAATATCAATTACTATTTTTCATAAACTTTTCCCGGTATTTAAATTATAGAAGTACAAAATATTGTAATAATTTATAATAAATCTAATTTTTCTTCTCTAATTTAAATAGCGGGTAAGTTTATAAAAAATAGTAACTGATATTTGGGTATTATCTTCTAAAAAAGATATAACTAGAAATCCTTTTAATAAAATTTTAAATATTTGCTTTAGAAATGTTGCTACATGTCGATGAAACATTAGATAGATTGTGTAGAAATACGATCTTTACTTCAATTTCTAATTAAAATTAAACATTTTATAAAAACTGATTAGAATGATTCGTAGTATAATCTTTCCTCTACACATTAAAAAAACTACGTGGAGAAATATCAAAAAATAAAAAATTACAGAACAAGTGCTGTAAATTGGGAATCTACAAAATTCTGCGCTCTGAATTTAGGACGGATTCCTCTTAACTAATGCTGATAGTCCGGAAGCATATTAATACTGTACTGTACGATTTATTACTATTCATTATTGAAGACTGAAATACTTAATTGTTTAATGTCAGTTAAAATGACATTGGGAAATGTAATTCGTTCTTCCAATCATTTTAGCCTGTTGACTATATTACGCTTTTTTAAATTATATCAAAATTTCATAAATATAAACGGAGGAAAAATTTAGAATCAGTATATACATATGTTATGTAAAAGTCCGAAGATTGATGATTCCTAGGATTGACCGATTTAATGTAGCAAATGTACGAAATTATTGATTATTAATTTCATTTGGTATCTGACCACGCCATTACGGTCAAGCAGCATTTTCTTTCTTTAGGTTAGGTTAGGTTATTGTGAGTGCGGCCATTAGCAGGCCTATTGTGGCTCACTCCTAATTATATTTCACCCAATAAGTTCAGTCTCTTCATGAAACTGATAACTTTATTGGGCGAGAATGTGTCCAAATCCTTTGGCAGCAGTTGCCCTTTGCCAAATATTGAGAATCAGATCCTTTCCACAGCGGGATAGGTGCATAAAATGTGGTCTGCCTTCTCATCATCTTCCAAGCATCGACGTCACTCGACGTTTTCCGCTAGGCCGAGTTTATGCCGATGATAGTTTAGTCGGCAGTGCCCGGTATATAGGCCTGTTAGAGTTTTCAGGTTTATCCTGTTTAACTCTAAAAGTGTCTTGATTTCAAAGGGCATTTTATAAACGCCTTCTATTGAACTAATCCTGGTAACTCTTGCCAATACTGAAGAGTTTTTCTTTCAGCCTAGGTTGAGATAGCCATCTTAGCATTACTTGAAGATATGCCAAGTATCGGTTCTGGTCCGATGATTCGTGATCCTGCTCCTTCTCTGGCCAAGGAGTCGGCTATTTCATTACCTTCATTACTAGAGTGGCCGGGTATCCAGACCAGAGTCACTTTGTTGTTTTTGCTCAAACGATTTAGAGCCTTCTGAGAGTTCAATAACATTTTGGAGTTACACCGGTAGGAGCCAAGAGCTTTTATAGCTGCTTGGCTATCCTTCTTTATTGTATGCCCGTTTTTTATGTCAAAGAAGCAACATGCTGATCATGTGCACCACCAGGGGGGGGAAGTTGTACCCTGGAAATTGCGAAAAATATGAATTGTCAAGAACTGGAAATACACTGAGTGATTGTTTTCAATTAAATCAACCCATATTTTTATTTATTTTCCCAAGTTTGTATAGAAAAAAAAGGAACATTTAGCAACTATGTTTTGCATACTCTTACCGTAGACTTAGGCTGGTTGAAAGACAGCGACATGTTCCATTTTTTTTAATTTATATTTTTTATAACGAAAGATTTCAGTATATATTTATACGTTTTTTTTATATAATATGCCACAATGTAATGCTGATTGGTGGCTACGGCGTGTGACACTATTTTTCGTACATATACCACATCAAACTAGTGAATCCTAGGATTCACCGGTCTGTTACTTTCACAGTAACATGAGTTTATTTCAAACTTCTTTGATCCTTTTACTGCCGTCACAGAAGTCGACATTTTTTATGTTGCAAATAAGTTTGAAATAAACTGTATAATATTGTCTCAATAACGAAACTAGTGTAAGAATATTTATTAAATCTTAAAATAAATTTTAAGTCAAAACAATAAATTTCTATTTTTCCTTAAGCAGAGCATACATGTAAGGAGAGAAAGCGCACAAACTTAAAAGATCTTAAATAGCGATTAAGGAAATACGAAGGCTAAATTGTTTGTAGAAAAATTGTAACATGATGTTTGGGATACTTTGTAAAATTAAGAATCTAAGAATATCTGTTCATGATTTAATTTTTAAAAATTATTAAGGACTGGACACAAAATGTACGCACCGGAAGTAATTTCATAAATAAGGTACATTTTAATAGTGGCTAGTAGTGACGTACTGTTTTTGTATTCAACAATTCAATTAAATTTTAAATTGGAACATGTATTTTTATGGTTTAGTATAAATGTGTTTATTAATTCTCTAAATTTTTTATTGTAGAACTTTTTTCCAATATCAGTTTAAAGACTTTTGGTTTACTTTCCATTTCTAGTAATTTTTTTTATTACATCATTTGCATTTCTTCTTTTATTTGTACATTTGTACATTTACTGAATACATTTTATAAAAACAAGGACTGGTACTGGACCGGAAACGAAAGACTCTTTTAACCAGAGTTCTGACGGGCCACTGCAGCCTTAGGAGACCTCTATAATTGACATGTGTTGAAGAAAACCCTGCTTGCCCAGGATGGGGGAATGACGAAGAAACATCTCACTACTTTCTGGGGCAGTGTGAAGCATTCGAGCACCTAAGGCATGTCATACGCAGCCTACTTGCCAAGCGTCAGCTTCCATTATCATTACCATTACCATTACCATTATTATTACAACAACAAGGATGTAACGGTAGCCTTTATTAACTTTAATATACGGAATTATTTTTACTAAATCAGCCTGGATTAGATCGTTTTGTCCTTTAACAATTACATGTCTGCTAATGAAAAGCTGACACTAAGAAAAATTACATGTCTTCTACGAAATATTCTTCTAACAGGTTTATGTAACTCCTTAACTACGTATTCCATAATCTTACTCATTCTGCAATATTGGACACTTCAAATTAATTCTGACAGAAATAAATGAACTGGCGATGCTTGATTGAGGTTGCTATAAACATCAATCGATCAGATCTAAATAACTATAGACCAACCAATTCACTTTCTTTTAATATTTTACCTTCCTTTTCAATATAAATAATTGTATTCAGAGGATATCAACATTTTCACCTGATGCAAAACTTAAAGGATTTATAAACTGTATCTATGCTATTATATAAGAATGACGCAATTTCTTATTCGCTACATTATGTTAATTTACAGAACTTTTTCCGTGAATATTTTTTCCGTAATATTTTTTCTACGACCACTATTAAAATTAGACATTTTAAAGTTAGCTTATCGAAATAAAAATAGCATATATGGGGGAAGCATGTTAAAAGTAGTTACTTTTAATAACTCAATGTTAGAAGTAAAAACGATCAATTATTGTTCAACCGGTTATTGTCATTAAATAAAGTTCGGTTGTATTGTTGTTAAAGTGAAATTGACAACTGTCACATTAATTTGATTTCATTTGATTTTCTTAAATGTCAAATTAAACATATTTTTATAAATTTTCTTAATATTATCACTGTGGTAGAAAAAGTAGTGTATGAAACAGATAATCATGTGATTTTATTTTGGTCGTAGGGTTGCTTCACTCGACTTCACTTCGTTCGCCAATTTTCTCACTCACAAAATAAAATGACAGTTTAACATGTGTATGAAAAATAGCCATTAAGACCAGGTTTATTGTGCTTCAGGAAGTGTCTACCAAACTTGTCTATGTCTCATATTTATTTTATTTAATAATTTTCATTTCTCGTAATTCTTGTATAATTGAGTAATTTCATTATTGTATCCATTATTTCCAGACACTTAGGAAGCCAACAAGAGGCGTAATCTATTGATCAATTCATTAGGATTATCACAATAGACTTATACAATTTTCTAATTAGACAAATTAAACATTCCACCTTTCAATGGATTTTTAAACAATTTTTTTCGTTACCTAGTAGCAGTAGGTGCTGGTTTACTGAATGTTGATCTCCTCTGGAGAGCTTCTGTCGTAGACTATTTTATCTATTAATTAGAATCGTACTATATTTCTGTATTTTCTAGTATTTTTGCATTGAATTTGATAGTTAGGATCGTGACTAAGACATTTGACACAAGTTTTAGATCTGACAAAAATAAATTCTGCCTTATAATCTGCTGTATGTATACACTATATTTTCTCATATAAATCAAGTTAAAATTATCCTGTATTCTTTTAACAAATTTTTATGTTGTTTATAAGTTTAAAATGTTTAATGCGGCCTACGTTTCATGAAAATTACATCAGTTTCAGTTCTCCCTTGACAACTTGCATCACGAAACCTAGGAGTCGATGGGCGCATCGCAACATGTTTCAGTTTGGTAGGCCGCTTAAGGGCCGATATTATAATGTCCGGTTGACCGTAGGTTGAAACTCAACCAAACGCCAACTGACCGACGGTTGAAATATCGTCTAGCCGGTGGTTGACTGAACGGCCAGTTGTGGCTTGAGTTCAACTGTCAACCTCAAGTTTGAATTGTGATTTTGAGGTTATATATTTTGTGTGTAGTAGTTATAAATTAATTATTAGTTGTTAAAATAAATAGGCGACTTTGGGAAGATAGTGATGATAGTGATTTTTCATCTGGTGATTCAGAAGAATTTGAAATTGGCAGAATAATAAGATCCAGGGCCCCAAGAATTTTTTAAACTTCGTATAGATCATTTTCAACAATGGAATGATGAAGAGTTTAGAATGAGGTTTCGCCTCAGTAAAGTCACGGTAACGCTATTAGAGCAAAAGATTGAAAATTACATAGCACCAAAAACTGAAAGGTACGTGAAATAAAATACTTAAATAAATCCATTTTCAATAAAAACTTGCAGGAACCATGCAATAACAGCAATGCAGCAGATTCTTCTTGTTTTACGATTTTGTGCTACGGGGCGTATGCTTCAAACAACTGGTGACTTTGCTGGTATTCATAAATCTACAGCAGGCCAGGCAATGAAGAAAGTTATTAGTAGTATTGTTTCGTTAGCAGGAGATTATATAAGAATGCCAAGAACTCAGCAAGAAATTGAGGTGATTAAAAACAATTTCTACAACATTGCTAGGTTTCCTCGAGTAATCGGTGCCATTGATTGTACCCATATAAAAATAATTTCACCAGGTAAAACAAATGTTTGTAGAATTATTTATACTTATTTAACTATTTCTTTACACTTTTAGGAGACAATGCAGAATGTTTAAGAAATAGAAAAGGATACTTTTCCTTGAATTTGCAGATGATAGGAAATTCAGAGCTGCAAATTAATGCTATTGTTGCTCGATGGCCTGGATCAACCCATGACTAGTCAATATTTAGCAACAGCCGTTGTCGAGCTAGATTTGAAAATAGGGAATTTGGAAATACAGTACTGCTCGGTGACTCTGGATATGCTTTAAAAAAATGTAACACTTATTCCCAATCCAGTAACAGGAGCAGAACAACATTTTAATGAGTCTCAAATTAGAACTCGAAACCTGATCGAAAGATTATTTGGTGTATTAAAACGAAGGTTTCCTATTTTCTCCCTTGGAATAAGACTATCTCTTGAATTGGCAAAATCAGTAATTATAGCATGCGCAATACTGCACAACATAGCACTCAGCATGAATGAACCAGATCCCATTCAAGATCCAAATTTAAATTATAATAATGAAGAGGTAGATCAGAATAATATTGTTAATGGTGATAATAATAATTTTAGAAATGAATTTATTTTATATTTTATGAATTTACTACAACACAATAACTACTGATGTACAATTCTATCTATATAGAAGTATGTAACTGTAATTAAAGTTATCTCAATAATAAAAAAAAGAAAAAGTGAACAATTTGTTTCAATAAAGTTTTATTATATATAGGTGCTACATAATATTAAATAATAAAATAAAATAGCACAAATAACTATTATAAAATATTATAATTGTTTCTTTAAAACAGAAATTTCTAATTTTATTTTCTTAGTTTGTAACATTTCATTTTACATTTTGTGCATTTCAGTTTGTTTTTTGAGTTCGTATAACTCTTCTTCCATTTTCATTCTTATTTTATGCAAATTTTCTTCTCGAGCAAGTTCCTTTTCCAACAATTCTTTTTTTTAAGTAAAACAATTTCTTTTTAAAATTCTCATTTTCGTCTTCAGAATAAACATTTGTTTCTAACTCTTTTCTTTTATGTTTGACTTGCAAAACTTTATGTTTCTTGGACTTTAACATTTTGGGTGTATATTTGGACCAATCTGTAAACAATTACATATTAATATGGCATTGAACAGCTCATCTGTACTTTGTTGAGCATGTTGTAAATTTTCTTACCGTTGTGTACTTTTTCATCAATTTCTGGCTTATTAAATTGCGAAATACTCGATGCTAGCGGTTTTACTTCATTATTGTCAGGAAGTATTTGATAAATTTCCTCTTCAAAAGGCTGCGAAGTACTAGCCGTTATCTGATCACATGGCTGAGAAGTACTAGCTATTATCTGATCATCACAATGATTATCCAATTCCACATTTTCTGAACTCTTGTGTTTGCTAAAATCATAAATTTTTCATTTCATAAATTTGTAATTTACAATTACTAATATAGTTAGGCACATTTCATATTTACAGTTGTTTTAAAATCGCTGTCGCCAATAATAGGTTCTAAGCCCTTTACTGAGAAATTAATAATGCTTTTTATTTTCTTATAAAGCAACTTCACTGCAGCTTTTATTTCTGACTCATTTGACCCACCACCAGTCCTATACATATTTTGTATTTCGCAAGCTGCATACTTACGAACTTCTTTTTTTTAAATTATCAAATTTGCAACGTAACTGTTCTGAAGTTCTTGGTTCAGTTGTAGAAGCATTGTACATTTGTGCAATTTTTTCCCAAGGAGCATTCTGTAATAAAACGTGTTTGTTAAGTCTTGTCATGCAAATATCATTTTATTTACCTTTTCTTTACAAGTTATAGAATCAGTTTTTTTACACTCTACAATATTTCTATAAGTAATTATTATATCCACAAGACGGTGGCAATCTACATCGGAATAAACGATTCTTTTACTTTTCGTAGCCATTATTATGAGTACACAGTTTACAACAACAAATCACATTTAATAAAGAGGTTAGAATACGGTACGGTATCTTAGGAATCTTTATCCTGATTGGTCAGAATCCAACCTACAGAATAGCCAACATAATTAAATTTACGTCAACGTTAGGTGGTGAACCTCGACATGAAATAGTGTTATTACAGACCACATGAGTGAGTGTTATAATACAGAATCAATCTGAACCGCCGCCGGTTCAATTTCAACTCATGGTTGAACAACCGGAGGTTGATCAGTATTTTTATAATACTACGGCCCAAAGAATGACAAATACTCTGGGTATATTACTACGTGTGCCAGGAATTTATAGGCAAGATTTAACCATCGGATATTACATGACACAGATGACAAAATTTGGTGATAACTAATTATTTCAAAAATTATTGTTGAATTCATTATACTGGCTCAATTTGGCAACGAGATCGGCATTTATTTTAAGTATTGCGTATTTGTTACGTCTCTTTCCTCGTATAAATTCTGTAAAAGGAAATGGTATGATATTTAATTAAAAGTTTCTCTATTTACATTGAACATATTTGTAAAAATAATCAATGATCATGAGAAACTGCATTTAGATTACAAGAAAATTATTAACAGTTGAATATCAATAAAATTTATGAACGTCTTTTTTGTAGTAAGAATATTGTAGCATTGTATGCAAATATATTGACACAACAATAATTGTAAATAAAAGTGGTTTATTAAGGTGCATAAATTTTAGAACCAAAGCTTTGTACATGAAGACGTGATTAATTTGTACGTGAGTATAATTTATAACATTATTAACACTTAAATACAAAATAAATATGGCTTAAATAAAAACTGTTTTAAAAATAAAACTTGTGCGGATTTTTTTATTTTACATCTTACTTTTACATTAAACTGATGTTAATAGCAAAAGAAGAATTTTTCTATAAAGTGAATAATCATCTAACGAGTCAGATTTTTTAATATTGCATTTTATGTGGGTGGGCGAAAGAAAATTGTATCCATACATTGCTTGTTTAATATCCACTTTTTTTGTTCTAGGATTAAAGTGTAAGTACGCGGAATACAGAAATGGTACACATTTATAAATGACAATGAAATTATTTAGTTATGTGGTTAAAAATGTGAAAAAAAGATTATTTTTTTATTAAAGTTTGAAAGGCCAGTAAAAACAATACTGAAAATAGGTGGTAACAAAATCTTGTTTATTAATGTAGTAGAATTGTGAACATTGTCAATCTTTAGAGATTATGTACTTGCAAAAATAGGAATTACATCACTAGCATCAGCTTTATATTTGTTATGTTGCTATTGTAATAATTTTTCTGTTCTTATTTGGAAAATTTAATAAAATTTAATTTCTGAGTTTATTCATTATTGTGAAATAACTGAGGTTGCTAAACTTTGACGAAAGCAATGACTGTAAAACTCCTCTGGTTTTAATAACCCAAGATGTGTATCTATTTTACAGGGTATTTTTTCAATAGAATGCACACCTATTAGTTGAGTTTAGCATTTTCCTTGTTTATAAAAAATAAATAACTGTCTATGTGTTGTATGTGATGGGCTATACATATATTTTCTGCAGAGACACTGATTTCGGTCTAGTCTCCTCTATAACTATAAATTAGGGGGCTCCTATAATTCAAACAAATTTGATAGTCTTATCCTTTTAAATGATTCTCTTTGTTAAAATAAATATGTAAAAAACTGAAAATTAAAAAACAGTGTTTCCAGGTAGCTCAAAGAACTCAAAGTTTTGAAATATATGTGTCATAAAAGTCTGTGATGGATTTTTAACAAAATATTCTTCGATATAAAAAAATTTTAATCAAAAAATATATATTAATATAAATGAATAATTTAAATTTCAAACAACATTACCTGTATCTACATAGAGCTACTGTCGTTGTAAAGACTGGTGAGTGAAATATCTTTTTTGATTATCTCAAAAATTTCGGCGATGTTCTTGGACTACTTGTACCAGAAACTCTAATTGAACTCGGTATGTATTAGAAATCCACTGAACCCCTGGATGTACCTCGCTCAGCTGATCATTTTCCACCTTAAGTGACCGAACAATTTTGGCATTTGGGAAATTATCGCGTTGCTCCCAGGATTCTGGATCAAAATTAAACCAGTTATTTGGACCTTGCGTTAGTCCAATAAAACTTTAGCTATTTTTAGTTACAAAACTATCAAATGTTTTCGAATTCGTCTTCAATTTTCGTCTTCTTGTTTTGTTTTCATCGCTTTGATCATAAGAGTTTTTGTTGCTATTGGGACCCATGTGCCAAAAAATCTTAATTTTTTAGATGTTACTTTAGAGATACCAGGATGAATGTTTACATAATTGGTAAATGTGTTTCAAAAGTATAGAATCCTTGTACGGCGCTGTACTGGGATCTGAACATAAACATATTGATAGCATACAATACATTGGATAGCCACCGTGCATGATTTATAGCTCCAGGAGCCATAAAAAGTATTCCTCGAGTGGATGCTGCTCCAAGGAAAATCATAACTAGTTCAAGAAATTGTTCATATTCGTCACGATAATGAACATGTTGTAGCTGCTCGTTTGCAAATTCCTGCCTGCTGATAGACCACTGTATTAACACAAAATTCTGTGCAATACAAGCGGAATCTATTGATGGCTTGGATTGATTACCTCAAGGCATTTGATACAACATCGCACGAGCTATTGTTGCAATTGCTCGAATGTCTTGCGGTACCAGCACCACTAGTGAGATACATAGAACAGCTGCTGCCACTCTGGAAGACTCGCTTCACCATAACATTAGGTGCACAGCGGGTTACAATAGAACAGATGGCATTTAGGAGAGGAGTTTTCCAGGGTAACTCCCTGAGTCCTCTCTTCTTCTGCATCTCACTGCCACTGTTGTCTGTTGGGCTCCGCCAAACCCGCGGATATCAATGTGGACCACCCAGCGACCAGAGGCATAAGGTCACCCATTCATTTTATATGGATGACCTTAAACTTTATGCCTCCGGAGAGCGCGAACTACAAAACGCGCTTAGGGTGGTCGAAGAATACATGCGAGCAATTAGTATGGAGTTCGGATTGGACAAATGTGCGGTCGTCCACCTCAAAAGAGAACGATGCGGGGAAATCTTTGAAGATGCGCAGCTCGCAGACGGAAGCATCCTAAAACATCTGGATGCCGGAGAGTCCTATACATAACTGGATGTGCAGCAAAGGCACATCCAGGATGTAACACAAATAAAGGATTCTCTCCGCGGTAAGTAAAGACACCGCCTCTGAAAGATTTAGTCTTGCGAACTTTCGGGAAAGAACAAAGTATTCGCAACTAATATGCTTGTCGTTCCGGATCTACTCTACTCCTTCGGAGTAGTAAAGTGGACAGTGGATGAGCTGCGCCAGTTAGACAGAAATACCCGCAAGATGATAATTATTCACAGAAGTATTCATTCTAGATCGTCCGTTCCTCGTGTGTACCTTCCACGTCAACAGGGGGGCGAGGACTCTTGGGCCTGGAGTGTACGCAATGGCAGAATAATACTGAGTATGTCATGTAACATTCTCAGGAGCTCATGCACATACTATCTGCATGGAACGTATACGCGATTTCAGCCTACATCCACCAAATTAACGCGGCGTAATGAGTGCTATACTACTATCTAAGGCACTCGTACGGGGTAGATCAGACACCAGTACTGCCTTACGTCCCCGGAGATATTGAGTCCGTTATCGAGAACGAGATATGCCGGATTTACTGTAACTACTCGTTCCCGACGGTTAGGCTAATCCAAGCCAACAAGCCTGACATAGTCCTCCTCGACCATCAACTCAAGGTGATATATGTCATCGAGTTCTCACCACCTGCGGAGAAAAACATCACCTTGAAGGAAGAGGAGAAACGGACCAAATACCGCGATCTTCGGTACGAGCTCCAAGTACTGTACCCAGGCTACTCAGTCAAAATGGTCGTCCTAATAATCGATGTACTCGGAGGGATAAAGTCTACGCTGCTGTCGGATCTGAAGACCATACTGGCCTGCTAAAATTCAGCTGCGTGGCTGGCAGGACAAATACAGAAGGCGGTCATTCTGGGTTCTCTCCGTCTGCTTAGAGCACACGATTTCGGAATCTACAGTCACTAACCCTGCGGGATGTGGGGAGTGGCTGTAGTTAATGTACTGGCGCGACTTCCGTGAGGCGTCGAGGCCTCGGGAGGACTGTCCAGCGTCGGTAAATTGAAAAAAAAATGTGTTTATTGAATACTGAAATTACAAAAGTTAACTTCATTGGCGCTGTTTGGCTTTGTGCCGCTCTTCCACGTAACCAATAATGTCGATAGAATTGTCATGCGTGATACCAAAAAGGTTATCTGACTTTAATGTGAGGGTACCTTCTTTGGCATTTGTGTATTTGACAATCTTCCTTTATTTTCCTTCAAAGGAGCCATTCTTCAAAAAAGGAATTCTAATTTTCTTTTTGAGAGTTTTGAATATCTTGAAAGTGATTTCTTGCCCTTTGCCAAGAATGCAAAATTTCTTTTATGATAATTGAAGAGGAATCGTCTATAGGGAGTTTTAAATCGATGTGTTAGTGGCGAAATAATTTTAATGTCATTCCTAGAGACGGTAGCTTATTGCCAGTTAATTCATTGATGGTGAAACGTGAGGAGGTAAACACTATTTTGCGATCTTGTAGACATTGTTATCAGTTTACATTTTCTCAATCTGAAAAAGAAAATACTAGTCATAATTTAAAAAAATTAGATGAATTTTGAATTATTATCGGGAATCATCAGAACTTCAGCAATATTGAGCTACCTGTAAACAAAATCTCATGGTGCCCAAAATTTACCGAGTAACTTTTAAGTTCAAAGGAACAACTTTTCGGGATGGTGGGGTCGTAGAAAAAAATAATTACCAGTATACCTTCTGTTCTGATAAAATTGATTAATTTAAATATACTGATTATGACAACAATTTATAATATTTTATTAATATTTGTTTTTATTTTTTCAGGACACTATTCACTTTAAGGTAAGTGAAATAATTGTAAGAAAAAAATAAATACCCATCGAATCTATGAATGAATAATTTATTGTTCGATTCAACATCATTTTCTATAATTGTGAAATGAGCGGGAAAAAATTTCTCATTTTTTTGTTACTAATTAATTACTAATTTGTTATAGTGGTACACTTTAAATTTGCATAATATAGTCATTAAATGACTGTTGCAAACTGCTTTAGGAAAACTTCGAATTTTGAAAACTTGAATATATTCGATTTTGCTTTAAAATATTGTAAAAAATAATATATTTATTTTTTTATTTAGAATATGTATTTATTCATTTATTAAATAATACAACATAGAAAAAATAGTAAGAAGAAAAAATTTAATATGAATTGCAGGCAATCACACTATTCGCCGACATCAAGTTCACCCATTTCAATTGCTCCTGAATTGTAGTTAGTAAATTTTCGTGCTATTGTCAGTTTTTTCATTAACTGTAAGTCTTATACTTTTCACAAAATTGCATCCTTAAGTTGTTAGTGAAAAGTGAATATTAAACTTTAATTAAAAAAGTGCGGTTCAATTCTGCATTAAAATGTAAAAAGAATAAATCCATTGAAATAATCCTTACGCGATTCCTAGTACACGCACCTACAGTTTAAATTTTTAAGAGCTGTGCAGAAATAAAATTACTACTAGATATGTCTGGTTTTGCTCAAAATTGTGGATATAACCGCTATTGGTAAAAACCTGAATTTTCAACGAATTTGTATCGATTTCGAATTAAAATAAGTGAAGAAATTAATAGAGTTTATATAAACTTATCATATATTTTACAATTCTATAAAAATAAAATAGATTTTCCATATTTTTACGCAAGCTCTCTAATTTAAGTAACGTGCCTTGAATTAGTCCTAAACATTTTATATGTGGCAGTATTAATATTACTAGGATTTAGATTCATGAATGGCAGAGGGGTCGCTCGACTAGTAGTAGTATTTGAAGAAGGCTGACGGTTGGCAAGTAGGCCACCGGCGGAACCTTTTTACCAACCTCCTACCGTCTTCTAAACCCTCTGTTCCACCTGCTCCCTCATCAAATCTCGATATTCTAATGGAAGTCTTTCCAGTTAAGAAAGTTCAACTCTTCTCTCGGTAGTATCCCATCGCTGCGGATTTCTCGTCTCGTAAGCTTACAGTGTCAATGCTCCGATCAGTCTTCTCAAAGTCTTCCTTCTCCACCCAGACTGACTTTTCGTTTCCTGAGATCCCACTATGTCCCATGACCTAGGCAAGTGTCACAAATTTGTGCCTAGCTCTTTCAAAGAATCCCCACACACTTGAACAAGGGCCGACCTTGTTCTAGGAGAGAATGTCGTCTTAAGAGCCGCTTGGTTGTCGGTGCAAATATATATGTACACTTCGCTTCATACTGTTTTTAACTTCTTCCTTACTTACCACTGCTAGAATAGCAAAAACCTCCGCCTGGGAGACGACGACTCGATAGCGAAACTCTTTGGTACTCTTCTGCCCTCCAGGTATATTCCCGTTCTCAGAAAACGGCCCACCACCTGTGTAGCACAAGGGGGGAGAAGTTTGCTTTCCTTTCCCCCCACTCTTTTCTACTCGGAAGAGTGAGGGGAGTACCTCCTCTCTAATCTTAACTGGTCACTTGAAAGGTGCAAATAAGAATTTCCCTCTCCACCAGTCCAACGATTGCCGCATGACCTTCTTCTTTACCTTCACACAGCCAACTTTGCAGCCACTTACATTGGCGTAATAATAATAAAATAGGAACAATTTTCACTTTTATTGTTACAAAATGCTTATAATAAGACTGACCTGTTACGACTGTTACTTATTTTCTTTCTATTTAATCAGAAGTGTTCTGTTTTTGTTTTGGATGATGCTTTGAATGCGTGTTTTAGCCTAGACAACCCTTTCAAGTAATTTATGTAATTTTGTAACTCATCTTTGGTTCATACTTGGCTGTAGTCTTTTCCGAATTTAAATTTGTCCATAGAACTGAGGTTTATAGATCACTACAATTGTTTCCACAGATACTTCCGTTTTAATAGAGGATTATCTTTCCTATACAGGTGTTTTTTTTTTTTTCGAAAATGGTACATGTTTGTTTCTTTTTCTTTTCACAACCTTGTCATGAAATTTTTTTGTATCTGATATTCAAAAAATAATGGACCAATAAACAAAGAATTACGCGCTCAAAAAAGGGGTTACCTGGAAAGTTTTTTTGGGGGATTTTCGAATTTTTACTTTGCTACCTCGTATTTTTATCGGTCGCACTGCTATATTAGAAAATTGGAACCATAAACGAGTTTTTCGACAATATATCATTTCCTGCTCATTCTACAATGAAAATAGTAATTTAATAAATCAAACTGGCGGAAATTTCCTATAATTTATGTCCTTATCATTTTTTTGTAAAGTAAATAGCTTTCACAAAATCTGGTTTTATCAGGAACATCGAAATGAAGGAGATTGAACTAACTTACATCATTAATGTGTAGGGCTGTCAAAAATGTTCCGTGGGACAGTGGCGTACTCGAAATTAACTAATACCAGAAACAATAAACTGTTACAGTTTATAACAATGTATGTAAAACATATCCTCTTAACTAGCTTGATGAACTAGCTTGCTTATCACAAACTGGAGAAGATGTGTAGCCATTTCAGGTATGTTTCTATGGTTGTCTTCATGAGTGATGTTTGCTTTGGTGAAAATATATTCTTATATTTTGAAAACGACCGTTCGACATCTACTGATGTAATACTCGCATATGTAAAATAGTCTTTGAACGCACTTAACGGATTTGGGGCTGCACCATCACATATTTGTCTTAATTTGGTAAAACCGGTGTCTTTATTTAACACACTTGCGAACTTTTCTTTAACGTGCTCATTTGTTGCGTTACCTATAGCGTGTAGCAGTAGATTTACTTCGTCTACTATTTGCAGTGACTCCGCTAACGACAATGCACTGTTTTCTAATTTTTTATGCTTTCATGTAATGGTTTATAGTTCTTCGCAATATTTTTAAAGCTGTTTCAACATAAATATCTTCGAATTTGTCTGGCTTTCCTTAATAGCTGCAGCCTCATCTGGATTGAATTGTAGTATCACAGCTTTTATTTGTTGGAAATATTCAGCATAATAAAAAGCTGCCTGCAACCATATTCCCCGACATATAAGAATTGGCTGTGGTGGTTCAGGAATACCGGGACACTTGCTATGAAATACACGGAGACGTTTAGGAGATTTAAGAAACACTTTTTTTGTACTTGCTATTAATGCATCCACCTCTGGAAAACCTTTTCGAATAGTTTCTGTCACAAGATGTAAAGCATGCACTTTACACGTAACATGTATAAACGTACAACCTTGTTCTTGCAAAGAACGGCCTACCGAACGTATTGTCACGGCGCCATCAGTCATAAACATCAACACTTGACTTTTTGACAGTTCAAATTTTCCTAACGTGTCCATCACCACCCTGGTAATTGTTTTGCTAGTACACTGACTTAGTCTTTTGCTAGCTAGTAACAGTGGAACTGTCTGTTTAAGAGAGTCCAGTACTCGTACTATAACATTTAAAATAGAATTTTTTTTACAATCTGTTGTCTGATCAACAGATAGCCACAGCCGTGTATTTTTTAATTCACATTTCATCTTATTTACAATGTCTACGTGTGCAGTTGGTAGATAGTTACATAACGTTGTGCGACTTGGTAACTTCACCCGGGCATTGTATTTATTCCAGAACTCTCGAAATGGTTGTTTATCGAGTATGTGCAGCGGAACATTACAGGCAATTAGCATTAATAGTAAATCAAACATAAACTGTGTTGTCGAAGGCACGCCATTTTTTTATTTTTATGGTGTACACTATTTACGTGAAGTCCACTATCACGTTTATCCCAGCACATCAAATCTTTCTCGCATACTTTACAAATTATTTTAGCACCATCATATAATAAATCCGGGAATTCACCTATGAATTTATTCACTTTGTCAGCAAATGGCCGTTTTCTACCCCTGCGTACGTCTGCCATGCTTTATTATTAAATTAATATCAATAATAGAGTACAACGAATAAAATAAAAACACAAAAACAATATGCAATACGTCCAAGTGACTTAACATGTACACAACTCGAAAGCTAATAATAGACTGGACTGGGGAAAGAGTTTCGCAGTCAGGGTGAATGCCGGCGACAGTAAGTACATCTGTACTCTATGATCATGATACACAGAAATGATTTGCAGCTTTATTAATGTGTGTGGATTAGACTAGGGATATCACAAAAAAGCGCGCCACATGCTCTATCTACCTCATAGTGTGGAAAATGAGTATTTTTCGTCAATACACATGATGAAGTTTTTGTGGCGCCGAAGCTATTTCGAGTTTCAAAATGTTCATTTTCATCCTAATCTAGAATTTGATTTTTGATTTTTTTCACGATGCCAATATTTCTTTATCAGTATAATTAGATGAGAAAGTAAAAATTCGAAAAAAAGCATCTTAAAATCTATAAAAATGCCAAATAGCAAACTCTTGAAAATTTTCCAGGTAAAACTGGCTTCCCGGACTACATGTTATAAATAGTTAAATTTTTTTAATGGCTATGTGAATGCAACTATTTTGTATTAGATATGAAGATTTTTCTTCGTAAATAGAAATTGATCCCAATATACCCGAATATTATGTGTCTATCCGTTGTTTCTACATTACATTTCTAAGGAAATAAATCTCTGCACTTGTGACTTTTACGTCAAAAGATCAGTGTTTTTTGACGAATAATATGAGACGAAAAATAATAATGTTTCCCTGACGTTTAGGAAACGAGTCTCTTTCCTTTTTCAGAGGTTTATTTTTGCAATAGCATGCTGGGTAACAACTGTGTTTTTTAGATAACCAAGAATTATTCGTGTGGTAGTAAACCCCTAGGAAGAAAAAGAAAAATTTAGAGAATGCCACAAATAACGTTCAGGAAATACCTTTGACTATGGTTTTTATTATATGCTGCATTGCTAAATAAGACATTTAATTGGATGAAATATAAAGATAAAAGCTCAGTGTACAGATTGTAATGTGCTCATAATCTGGAAAAGTTAAATCTATAAAACACTATAAAATAAATCTGAGCTCTCGACACGTTTTTATGTCTTGCAGTAATATATGCTTTTATAGGAAACTGAAGGTGATACATATCGATTATACAGCATATGTTTCGATTGTGTAGTTGGTATTTATGTGAATGTAGCATTGTAAAGTGCTATAACTAGGAATGTTCTAAATAACAAAAGTAATTGGCACTCCTACTCATGCCATCTTTAGAATATGCGAGGTTATCTAATA